>JAXIVJ010006709.1:40000-65147 GCA_036785665.1 Chirona hameri | reverse complement strand
AAAGCTCACCCATCAGAATTAGCTGTTAGAAATGGCAGTACTTTCCTAACCTTGTTTTCATCCACAGGTTAATATTAGCATTAATAATATCAGTGTTGAGTTATAGTTATCCAATGACCAATACATCCTGATTTAGGGAGTGGAAAATTCACAGTAAAACTGGGAAAGAGTGGACAAGTATTACCCACAGGGTGTCGCTTTCCACCCAAATTTTGCAATCCTAGGACACTGAACAGCAGTACAGCCAAAACGGTGAACACAGAAGACGCCGCACATCTCAGAGGGACACCAGAGCGGGACGCGTTCCCTGTACCCACCCTGACCGCCGCAGCGACCGCCGCACAGGAAGCTTGCCATCTCCGCGGCAAATAGCGGCTTCATTACCTATTAAGGCGGCTCGCGGCGGCTCGTGGCAGCTCGGCGTCGGGCCGCGGCAGGCTTTTAGCCATTATCGGCGGGCAACGAGCGCTACCAGCCATAGCAGCCATCGGCGCCGAGCCGCTAACTGAATCAGTAAAACGGCCCGGCTCAGTTAAATTGGCCGGCCGCGTAAAATAGTCAGCCTGCTATTCCACGCCGTCAGAGGGCGCCGCAACGACACTTCGGCAAGTCTCGCCTAGTCGACAAGTGTTGAGTCATAGGTGTGGATAATTTATGGCCGTAGCGCTTGCAAAAAAATGATGGTGCAGTTGGCTACGATGAAATGAAACAGGTCCTGTGCTAATAGACGAAAAAGACCAGTCGCTTCACAAGTGATTTAACACATGTCAACACACCCAGGTGTTCTATCCACGCGGCATGGGTTGTAAGTGGGCCGGACCGCACGATGGGGAGTGTGTACAGTCTGTGCAGTGTGCAGAATTGCGCGACTCCATTCCAACCAAAAGGCGAGGTTGGCGAGGCTCGAGCAGGGTCTTGGTTTCGATTCCCAGCACACCAGAACTAGCTTAAATACGAAGAAACTAACATGAGAACAATTCGAGTATTTCTGATTGGGTACATATTCTGTTTTAACCGGCGCGGGTTGTCCGACAACGCGGGTCGCCGCTGGTGGCGTCAGCGCGAGCGACTGGCTCAGTTCAGATTGGTCAGTCGTGACCCCATGGGCGGTTCTCAGTGTCCAGTACCTACTGAACCCATGCATGCAGGGTTCAGAGCTGTAATAAGAGCGCTGTCAGCGACATCAGCGTACTCACCGACAAGAGCCAGTATGACGGTGAGCAGCGGGGCGGCCGGAAAGTGGGCGATCGTGTTGGCCTCCAGCAATCTGCAGCAGGTCCACTGAAACACAGACATATCACGGCTACATACCCACTGGCACAAACTCCCATATCATCCGCTCAAACAGAGGCTGAAACACAGACATATCACGGCTACATACCCACTGGCACAAACTCCCAGATCCGCTCAATCAGAGGCTGAAACACAGACATATCACGGCTACATACCCACTGGCACAAACTCCCATATCATCCGCTCAAACAGAGGCTGACACACAGACATATCACGGCTACATACCCACTGGCACAAACTCCCAGATCATCCGCTCAAACAGAGACTGACACACAGACATATCACGGCTACATACCCACTGGCACAAACTCCCATATCATCCGCTCAAACAGAGGCTGACACACAGGCATATCACGGCTACATACCCACTGGCACAAACTCCCAGATCATCCGCTCAAACAGAGGCTGACACACAGACATATCACGGCTACATACCCACTGGCACAAACTCCCAGATCATCCGCTCAAACAGAGGCTGACACACAGACATATCACGGCTACATACCCACTGGCACAAACTCCCAGATCATCCGCTCAAACAAAGGCTGAAACACAGACATCACGGCTACATACCCACTGGCACAAACTCCCAGATCCGCTCAAACAGAGGCTGACACACAGACATATCACGGCTACATACCCACTGGCACAAACTCCCATATCATCCGCTCAAACAGAGGCTGACACACAGACATATCACGGCTACATACCCACTGGCACAAACTCCCATATCATCCGATCAAACAGAGGCTGAAACACAGACATCACGGCTACATACCCACTGGCACAAACTCCCAGATCCGCTCAATCAGAGGCTGAAACACAGACATATCACGGCTACATACCCACTGGCACAAACTCCCATATCATCCGCTCAAACAGAGGCTGACACACAGACATATCACGGCTACATACCCACTGGCACAAACTCCCAGATCATCCGCTCAAACAGAGGCTGACACACAGACATATCACGGCTACATACCCACTGGCACAAACTCCCAGATCATCCGCTCAAACAGAGGCTGACACACAGACATATCACGGCTACATACCCACTGGCACAAACTCCCAGATCATCCGCTCAAACAGAGACTGACACACAGACATATCACGGCTACATACCCACTGGCACAAACTCCCAGATCATCCGCTCAAACAGAGGCTGACACACAGACATATCACGGCTACATACCCACTGGCACAAACTCCCAGATCATCCGCTCAAACAGAGGCTGACACACAGACATATCACGGCTACATACCCACTGGCACAAACTCCCAGATCATCCGCTCAAACAGAGGCTGACACACAGACATATCACGGCTACATACCCACTGGCACAAACTCCCAGATCATCCGCTCAAACAGAGCCAAACGATGGCTAGACCCACTAATGCTTGCATCTAAATCCGCTATACGTCAATGAAAGAATGAAAGAGGACCGGCCATCGCCGACCAGACATTGCCGAGACTCAACCCGATCGATTCAATGTGAAATCTAAGGCAGCTTTAGACAGAACAGAAACAGTAACGGGATTCGAAATCCGCCTGATATCAGGTGTCCATAGCGCAAATGCCGATGCTCCATTGTAAAGTGTATGAGATCAATACATACGTTTTACATTGGTTCAGAATAGACGAACTAACACCACCTAATAACGCCTGGATTCCATAGTAGATCCTAGCTTCACGCAATTCCAAAATGGTTTGACGCCCAAGCAGTCTAACAGCAAAACACTCGCAAATGTCAAAGCTAAATGTGGGTTGTACGACGCGAGCTGAGTGTAAAGAAGACGACGTCCAATATATCGTATTGCCCGAGATAATAAGCGCGTGGAAAGCGACACCACCACACGACGCAGCGCCCTTCTCGCAGGAGACATACAGGTTATATTGGAGACATGGTGGGAGGCTCCTGCCACCCACGCAGAGGGAGTGGACTCGAGACCATGTCTGGATACCGGTTTGTAGGCGGCGGCACAGTCACACACACACAGATGTCCCGCGCATCTGCTCCCTGTCAGTGCCGGGAAATCCTTCAAACTGGAGACATGCCCTCACTCTTCCCCCGCCCCCGCCCCCGCCCCGTCTCCCGTTCCAATGAACACCGGAATCCACGAGAGGCCAGCAGCCCGCCCGCCCGCCCGGCACTCTTCCCCCGCCCCCGCCCCCGCCCCGTCTCCCGTTCCAATGAACACCGGAATCCACGAGAGGCCAGCAGCCCGCCCGCCCGCCCGCCCGGCACTCTTCCCCCGCCCCCGCCCCCGCCCCGTCTCCCGTTCCAATGAACACCGGAATCCACGAGAGGCCAGCAGCCCGCCCGCCCGCCCGGCACTCTTCCCCCGCCCCCGCCCCGTCTCCCGTTCCAATGAACACCGGAATCCACGAGAGGCCAGCAGCCCGCCCGCCCGCCCGGCGGCAGTGTCTCCCCAAATAAGCCCATACATTTAATACGGCCCCGCCCCGTCTCCCGTTCCAATGAACACCGGAATCCACGAGAGGCCAGCAGCCCGCCCGCCCGCCCGGCACTCTTCCCCCGCCCCCGCCCCGTCTCCCGTTCCAATGAACACCGGAATCCACGAGAGGCCAGCAGCCCGCCCGCCCGCCCGGCACTCTTCCCCCGCCCCCGCCCCGTCTCCCGTTCCAATGAACACCGGAATCCACGAGAGGCCAGCAGCCCGCCCGCCCGCCCGGCACTCTTCCCCCGCCCCCGCCCCGTCTCCCGTTCCAATGAACACCGGAATCCACGAGAGGCCAGCAGCCCGCCCGCCCGCCCGGCGGCAGTGTCCCCCAAATAAGCCCATACATTTAATACGGCCCCGCCCCGTCTCCCGTTCCAATGAACACCGGAATCCACGAGAGGCCAGCAGCCCGCCCGCCCGCCCGGCGGCAGTGTCTCCCCAAATAAGCCCATACATTTAATACGGCCCCGCCCCGTCTCCCGTTCCAATGAACACCGGAATCCACGAGAGGCCAGCAGCCCGCCCGCCCGCCCGGCGACAGTGTCCCCCAAATAAGCCCATACATTTAATACGGCGTCGCTAACAGGATGGCGACGGCGTCCGGCGGTCCCCGAGCGGTGGCCCGGCGGCGGCGCAGGGCGGGGCCGCCGCCGTCGAGCCGCCCGGCTCCGGTTGCAATTAGAGCGGGCCGGAGGCGGCCTCGGCTGCGGCCGGCTCGGTTTTCAGTCCCGCGCTGCAATACCGCCGGCCAAGAGGGCGGCCCCAAGAGCGCGGCCCTCGACGGCGGCCGACCGAGCTGGAGGACGCCGATATTGCTGGGTTCTGTGCAGGTAAAGGTGGACCCGCGGAACCGAACATAGAGGTAGACAAGATCAGATGACCTGTATCCGGACAACGGCAGCTGCCGGAACCGCCTCAGGGCACACACAGGCCCAACTTACTGGCGTCCAGACTTGACCCGAAACTTCCTTCTAACAAAGTCGAGTTTACCCCCCCCCCCCCACACACACATCTCTTGCCAGCGCAGCTGGGTATGTGGTAGAGGTGAGACAAAACCAAGGTTACCCCCCCCCCTCTTCACAGTGCAGATGAGTATATCGGTACAGTTCAACCGGAACGGAACTGTGTGAGAATCACGCCAGAATCTGATATATCCGGACCGGAAGTGTTCGGGGGTGGGGGCGGCACCGAGTGCCCGGTATCCCAGCCGGTCGGAGGAGGAGGAGGAAGGTCACATTACCGGAATCACAGGTGAGTGGACCCAGTACTGAGAACGCCACACGAGACCAGAGGCAGCCCCGGCGCCGGTGGGCGGCCCGCTGCTGACTACACCCAACAGCGGCCACAGCGGCCACAGCGGCCACAGCGGTCACAGCGGCCACAGCGGTCACAGCGGTCACAGCGGCCACGGCGGCCACGGCGGCTACAGCGGCCACAGCGGCCACAGCGGCCACAGCGGTCACAGCGGCCACGGCGGTCACAGCGGCCACAGCGGCCACAGCGGCCACAGCGGCCACAGCGGCAACAGCGGTCACAGCGGTCACAGCGGTCACAGCGGCCACAGCGGCCACGGCGGCTACAGCGGCCACAGCGGCCACGGCGGTCACAGCGGCCACGGCGGTCACAGCGGCCACGGCGGTCACAGCGACCACGGCGGTCACAGCGGCCATGGCGGCCACGGCGGTCACAGCGGCCACGGCGGTCACAGCGGCCACGGCGGTCACAGCGGTCACAGCGGCCACGGCGGTCACAGCGGCCACGGCGGTCACAGCGGCCACGGCGGTCGCAGCGGCCACAGCGGCCACAGCGGCCACAGCGGCCACAGCGGCCACGGCGGCCACAGCAGCCACGGCGGTCACAGCGGCCACGGCGGTCACATCGGCCACGACGGTCACAGCGGCCACGGCGGTCACAGCGGCCACGGCGGTCACAGCGGCCACGGCGGTCACAGCGGCCACGGCGGTCACAGCGGCCACGGCGGTCACAGCGGCCACAGCGGCCACGGCGGCCACAGCGGCCACGGCGGTCACAGCGGCCACGGCGGTCACAGCGGCCACGGCGGTCACAGCGGCTACAGCGGTCACAGCGGTCACAGCGGTCACAGCGGCCACAGCGGCCACAGACAGCGGCACCGGCTACAGATGGGGTGCAGTCACAGCTACCCCGGCACCGCGCAGGTGCACGAAACGACCGGTGTGGCCGGTGTTATGGCGGTTATGCTGAGAGGGTAGGTCCGTAGGTGGCTGTGTGTTCACTACAACACATTACAACATTCATAATCAAACTACTGTGAACGGCAGACCGCTTGGCACCCTAATTTTCGGCGATAACTTTGTAATGCATCAACTGGCATGAACGAATTTCTCGCAATGGACGTTTCAGGCCCAGCGCTGATTTTTATTCTAAAGGTTGGTTAGTGTCAACAAAAAATTAGGTCACTTTCCATTCACTCGTAATGTTAAAGATAATGCGAGGTTGGATAGAGGCTAGTGCCTGGTGGTCGCTCTGTAGTTCCGCCCTCGACTCCGCCCACCACTCGCAACTGACCGATCATGGGTCGGACAGCGCCAGTCCCAGGTCAGCCAAGGCGGAGCTAAGCTCTGACTTGAGAGCATAGCTCCACCCTTTCACGATAGCCTCTACCCACCGACTTGAATTCCCTGCGCGAGTGTTAACATTACGAGTGAATGGCAAGTGCCGTACATTTTCGTTGGACATTAAACGATCTTAGTAATACAAATTGGCGCAGGGTCTGAAATATCCATTGCGATAAATTATTTCATGTCGGTTGGTTCCTTCGAAAGTTATCGCCGAAAATTAGGATCCCAAGCAGTCTGCCGCTCACAGTAAGTGACATATATTTAACAATACCAAGAAGTCAAACAAATAATTATGTTAAAAACAACGCATGCATGATAAAACACCATGATCAGGTATAAAGTAAATTATAACAAAACATATGTATAAACTCCGAAAACCCGTTCGCGATCAAATACAAATACGTGTTCGTTCTAGCATTCAAAGCAATAGAGTACTTACCAATAAAGAGGAATATTTGCTGGTGGGAGTACCGCAGAAGCATGGACACCGTAAGCGTCTGCAAAAAAGAAGAAAACAGCGTCACACACCAATCTACATATAATGGGTCTTGTAACGTTTTTTTCTTCTTCTCGCAATCACCGCACATAGTCCGATGTGTTGGAGCAAAGCACTTAATTCCAAAGAACCTATCTAAAAATGTAACCGTTGACAAGTTTCTATGTTTGAAAAAACTTTGTGGGAAACTGTTTTTCTTGCAACAGACAACAACTATTGGGAGTATTTGACCAAACAGTCGATAGAAGTGGGAAAAGGAGCTACTTTCTTAATTGATCGCTTAATTATAATCCAATGCTACTAAACATTTTGTATGGAAGTATGACGTTATAACGGTGCTGAAAAGGTAAGAATAGCTCGTTTCAACACTGCTATTTTGCCTTCTATAATGGCGATAGAACTGAATAACAGTTGGTGGAGCGTTCATGGATGTGAATAATTTTAGTAGAATAAAACACAAAAATATATAATTGCCAGAGCCCAGCAACGTGAATGTTCATAGTGACATAGTGGTAAAATACATAAAGTAGTAGGAAGTTTATAAATTACTGAGAACAAAATATGTATCGCCTTTACAAAAACTCTTGCGAAAATATTGACTCATTTTCTTCACGAAAAAGTGGCACTTGTCTGTCAATGAGCGCAATCCGCTGTAATACCTCGTCGGAGACGACGCTTTGACGTCAAAACTTGAGAACGGCGGATGTTTTTGCTATTTAAGGGCGAGGTCATAACTGAAAGGTCACGACTGTCGGAGGAGGCGTCGCGGCGGCATTTCTGTGACCGATCGCTCGTTGGGAAGGAGGGAGAAGTTCAACACCCCCAACCGGTAACACCAGGGGCATTCCACGACAGATCGACCAAAACAATTGCCAAGTTCACCACACCAACACATTTTTTATTTTGACGAAATTTTGTCTATAGGATTCTCTTGTGCCCTTAACCCTATTCCCTGCGGGCGGCTATAATTACGTTAACCTGCAGGGGGGGGGGGGGGGGAGATTCTGCCCAACCCCCCAGGAGATCTCGAGAACCGCTCGGTCGATTTAGATGGGGAAAACGCCATTCGATTCGTCATGACAAGATCTCTCTTTTTGGACCCCGGCATTTTTTTTCTTCTTCAAAACTGGGGGCCAGGGGGCAAAAATGCGAATTTTTTGGTGTTTTTTGAAAGGTCATTGCGGTCATGCCGTTTGACCGATTTGCATGCCCCAAACGTGTTTGAGCTTCAAATGTACTGGTCTTTAATATATCAAAAGACAAAAACAAAATACAAAATCATAGGCGTATTCAGGGGATGTAAAATGGGGGGATTTGTTCATAAAAAATATGTGCTGTTCGTGATTATTTGGGACGACATGAACGTCACATGTGGGCATTATATGCTGTAATTTGTTAAATTTAATATATTGCGCATAGGCGGATCCAGGAAAACAACGTAGGGGCACCATGCGCGTAACGCTTTGATCATCTTACTAATTTGAAGTTGGACCTAATTTGAGTGAGGGTATCGCCTCCCATTTTTTTGTACCTGAGTGCGCCTCTGCCCAAAAGATATGTACCATCCCAGTATCTATGATGTATATTGCATTGAAATGGTTTCTGACTCATTTATATTGCGATATTGCACTGCAAACCACGAAGGAAGAATGCGCGGCAAAACCGAATTCGAAACACCCTCCCCAAAACAGGAGCCTGGCACCGCCTTTGCTGGACCGATTTTTTTTTCAAAATGTTGACACAACACGCGCTATTCAAAGTTGGGAAAAGTCACAAAGTTTCAAGACGCTAGGCCTAACGGTTTAGAAGCGGCAAGTGAAAAACATCCGGGGGGGAATCTGCCCCCCGCAGGAAATAGGGTTAAGTCGATGGTGGCATCGCCAGACCCTTAAAGGGAGTGTGCCTACTCACATCGCTTAGTTGGGGTTATTGACACTGGTCTATAGAACACAATTTTCTGAATTGAACCATTACTTCATTTCTCCAGATTCACCCTAGTTGCTGAGATAATCAAAGACTCCAGGAATTTGCTTGGGAGCAAAAAGTTATCGGGTAGACTCCAGAGGGCTTCCGCTACTAGAAGCACTGCAACTATCGATTAAACTGCTAGCATATTGTTAGCGCCGGCCAATAGTAATTCAACAAAACAGTTCGTGCACGCTGATAGCAGCAGCCGAACAGAAACTGGACGGCCATCATGTTTTTCGATGATGGCCGTTTCGATGATGGCCGATGGCCATTTTTTTTGTTGAAGATATCAATTTAGAGCTACGAAACTTGCACATAAAAAAGTTAACAGTGGCAAGAACGTGCTGTGCAAAACTCGTCTTTCTATCTTGCATGATGTGACCGTAATTGTATTGTCTTATGTGCGCCGTTTTACATAACATCACCATAGTGGCCATCGTTTTATAGATATCGAAAAAACAAAAACAAAAAAACAACAATATAAGTGAAAATTCAACTAAAGGGGCTCCAGATGTGAATTTCATCATATACAACAATCAAACCAACAGCTACTTACCGTATCAAAACTATTTTTGACATTCCAAAACAGTAGGCACACTCCCTTTAAGGTCAACGGTTCTCGAGATATAGCCTCGGGCATTTTTGTAGCCTCGGGCATATTATAGCCTCGGGCATTTGGTACGACCCCCCCCCCTTAGCGTTTCGCCCCTAATTGAGCTAGAGCTTCAATTAAAAAAACGAGGTGTTGCTTTTGAGGAGAGGAAGTCGCTGATACCCGATTTTAAGGGTTTTGTTCATTATGTGAACTCTGAGGTCATGTCAATGACCCCAAAGTCATCAAAATTGTAAATGCGTATACATTTAATTTAATCGAGCTAGAATCGTGAATGAGCATATCATAATGCTTAATGGGTGCCAAATTTGAAATCAGCGTACACAATGTCCTAGAAACTGCCAAATTCCAAAAAGATCATGTCAGGTCATCTGAGGTCAGTGACCTCGGTTGACGTGTGGAAGCGAATGACCCCAGTGGAGCATACAATTATGTAAAATGGATCCCAGATTTGAAATCAGCGTCACAAAATGTCCTAAGAAACCACAAGAAGCAAACAAAAGTAATATGAGGTCACCAGAGGTCAATGACCTTGGTTGACCTCTGAAAAAGTCAAACGAGGTCACAATGTCAGTGGAAACCACAAATGTCACCTAGAAACAACTGTGCATATGCCCCTGAACAACAAACACTCGGAAACTGCACAAGTTACATGGATCGATACTGCGGGTCGCCAGTTACGCCTGACATGACCTTAAGAAACAGGTCATAGGTCACGGGTCATGTGGATTAGAAGTTCACATTTTTTAGGCATGTGTCAAATTGCTCAAAAGTAGGGTACTGAAAGTTCCATTGCAATCGGTTGAAAACTACGCGAGTTATTCCCGAAAAACCGAGGGGGTGGCATTCACTCTCCCCCTACCCGGGCGAGAGTTAAATACAAAGAGGCCTTACTCTACAAGAAAAAAATCGGAGCTTTCGGCCATATTGTAACACCCTTCGTTAGCGATTAAGAGGCATTCGGTAACATGTCATTGCTCGTCTTAAAGACGAGCAATGACCTGTTACCGAATGCCTCTTAATCGCGGACGAGGAGTCATCAAGAATACAGGGTGTTACACTATACCCGAAAGGTCCGATTTTAATATTGTTCTTGTGGAGTAAGTCCTCTTTGTATTTAATCTTCATCTGGGATCTCTACGTGCTTTGAGCCCTTCCGGTCTGACCAGGGACTCCTCTGACCTTCCAAGAAGCCCCTCTTGTGTGTCAAGGGGCCCATTCGGCCTGTCCAGAGGTCCTTCCGACCTGGCCAGGGACTGAACTGGCTGCTTTGTCACCCTGCCGACATGTTCATTGCTCAGGGGCCACTCCGACCTGCCCAGGGGAACCTCCAGTCTGGCTAGGAACTCGTCCGACATGTTCAAGGGCCCTTCCGACTGGCCCAGATACCGTTTCGGTCTAGCCAAGAGCCACTCCGATTTGCCCAGGAGCCCCTCCAATCTGCCCAGCGACCCTTCTCGTTGGACTGCGCTGGCTGCTTTGTTGCTCTACCGACATGCTCAAGGGGCCCTCCAACCTCCCCTGGTGCCCCTCTGCTGGCTAGGGGCCAATTCGGCATGTTCAGAGGTCCTTCTTACTCGCCCAGGAGCCCTTTCGGTCTGGCCAGGGGCCCCTCCGATCAGCACAGGGGCATTTTGAACTTCCCAGGGCCCCTCTGGTCTGTCCAGGGGCCCTCCAGCCATCTATGGGGCCCTTCCGACCAAGCAAGGGACTGCGCTGGCTGCTTTGTCGCCTTGCGACATGCTCCGAGGGCCCTCCGACCTGCCCTGGGGCCCCTCTGTGCTTACTAGGGGCCCATTCGGCATGTTCAGGGGCCGTCCTGAACCACCTAGGGGCCCTTTCGGTCTGGTCAGGGGCCCCTCTGACCTGCACAGGGGCCCTTTGAACTTCCCAGGACCCATCTGGGGTCTGTCCAAGGGCCCTCAAACCTGCTCAGGGGCCCTTGTGACCTGGAAAGGGACTGCGCTGGCAGCTTTGTCGACCTGCCGACATGCTCAGGGGCCTCTCGACCTGCCCAGGGGCCCCTCTGTGCTGGCTAGAGGCACATTCGACGTGTTCGGGGACCCTCTGATCCGCTCAGGGACCCTTTTGGTCTGGCCAGGGGCCCCTCTGACATACACATGGCTCTTTTGAACGTCCAATGGGACCTCTGATCTTTCCAGAGAGGGTCCTGGTGGCCCTAAAGGGCCTCTGCAGTGCTCTAAACTCTCTAAAGACCACGCTTTGCGTGGGAAAGAGCCCATTATACCGCGCTTCGCGCGGTCTCGTCAGCCCTTTTCAGCGCGCGCCCGTCCCCCCCTTGGCTACGTCCCTGACCTGAAGACATGTGGATGCTTTTTCATGGCATTGGGTATTCCGGCAAGTAACGCAGGACATATATTTCCAGCACCTTCATGGATGCGTAATGTGCATTGCTTATTACCTACTGTTTTGAACATACCTGTACCATTATTTTTCGGGGGGAGGGGTTAAGGGGGTTTGGTCATGGGTCATTTTGGGGTCGCGTGCACCCCCACCACCCTCTACCTGCAGTGCAAGTGGCGGTATTCTACTGCAAATGCCTTAACCCGCGCACTGCAGGGGGGGGGGGGTGATTTCCGCCCCCCCCCCTCAGGTTTTTCGCAGATAGCGAAAAAACGGCGGTGCGCAGCGCCGCCGAGTTTTGACACACCTGTTAAGACATCAATTGCAGACACTTTAGAAGAAAAATGAACCTCAGGTCATCTCAGGTCAGGTCACCAGACTAGGTCAAGTGACCCCACCTCCAAAAACGTTTGCAGTTGTGCCAAAGCCAGAGTTTCTCACCGATCAGTTTGAAACTTACAGGGTGTCGAGAGCATACGTACTTACAATTCGTATATCTCGCAATTTTGATATCGGTGACCTAAGGTCACGTCAATTTCGTGACCTCCCCATAATAAGTCAATGGGGGAAATATTAAAATCCTTCCTATTTCAAGGATATGCATGATATTAGTCCAATTACTTCTAGATCATGCTATTATAGAATATGCTTGATGATCCAAGTGTAAGTTTTGTTCAGTGACCCCTATGGGGTCATTTGAGGTCATCCGAGGTTACCATCACTTTGTTGTCAATAACTCGCGATATAATGAAGATAGATAAGTAAAACCGACAACAATATGTTTGTCTCGTCGAGACCCGTCTCCCCATATGCAACATGACCTACTTGGGTCTTGACCTCAGGTCAAGGTCACGTGACCTGAAGTCAAATTATGAAGTTGACCTAACACGAAGACTATGTATATCATTCAAGGCGCCTTGACGAGGCAAACACAATGGCGTAAACAGTTTTCCGTTATCTTTATTAAGTAAAAAGTTATTAGCGAAAACAAAGTTATTAGCCTCAAATATTGACCTGAGATCAAATTTGAGGACACCTTGTCGATTGCAAATTTAAATTGCTGGCGATCTTTATTTTCCGATTGTTTCTAGCTAGCATAGTTACCGAGATATATGATAATTTCTGGAGCGAAGTCCTAAAACAGGAAAAACTGGAAAATGTGACCCTGAATGACCTCTGGTGACCTTAATTTTGACCTGACCTAAACAAATACTGAAATACTTTCGATAGAACTTGTATCAAGCTATCAAACGCCGTTTTCCGCTTGTCGCTATGTGGCGTAGTTTTCGATATATTAGGAGGGAGAGGGGGGGGGGGATCACCCCCTGCAGTTGGTGTTCGGCGCAAACCCCCTGCAGTAGTCTTTTTCATAAAGGTCGATTTGTAACTTTTGTATCTGTAAGATTGTAGGTTTGTAGTTGTAGTTGTAAACATATGTTTCATAAAGCAAAAACTACAATTTACAATCACAAACAACAAATCTACAAACCTACACATACTAATTGTACAAATCCCGGTCCAAAATGCCTGATGTGTTTCATAAAGAGCAGCTGAGTCCCTAAACAACGGACCAATTGTATAATTTATCAGGCAAACTACACATGCAATCTACCATGCCCCTTCGGTGTGTAGACAACCGAATCCTTGGAACGGAGAACACCTGTACGGTATTACGGAGAACATCTTTTATGAGAACCTTTTTTTGGCCTCACCATTTGAATAGAAAACTCCTCCCGTGTCGTTTAGCTCTACAAATTTTGCATCCACATAATCAAATATATCATTATTTCCAATTATCTGGAGTCTCCTGAATGCAGGTACCCACATCAATTCACGTGCCGAATATTAACTGGGACTTTTCATTAAGCGCGTTCGAATCACGACGACGGAGACACTTTCTTCACACTTATATTTATAGATATAGAGTGATCTTACCTCCTTTCTCTCCCGGATCTATTGGAAGTGTTTCACCTGCTTTTGCCTCAGTGTCACGGGTGGAGTTTCCTATTCAAATGGTGGGGTCACTGCCCCACCAACTTTGTGTTTTGCCAAACCAACTCTTGACACTAGCGAATAATCGCCCTTTCCAAATCTTCCACAGTCGCGGTGTTTATTTACAGTTTCTGCTTGATCCGAAAAGAAATGTTCTTGTCATTTTCTTTGCAGTAACGCCCTTTTTCATATAACTTATATTATTTCAGTATCAAATATTTTTCCTTCAAAATAATCACAATGTTATAATATTAGAACAGGTGAATTCGGGATATTTGATATATTTCTTTGTGTCTTTGACGCACCTCAAGAACCTTGTTTATTTACTTTTGTCAGCTGACGCAAACAAAAGCTACAATTGCCGCCGAATTTACAACCCCCGCTGATGTGGTGTGTGTAGTGTTTATGAAACGTGCTGAATTTGTAGGTTGTAAAGTTCAAATTACAAACTACAACTACAACAGGTTTGTACAATTTCTTTATGAAAAAGGCTACAGTGCGCGGGTTAGAATGTTGTATTGACAAAAAAACTGAAGTATCATTTTTTTCCTTTTTTCCTATCTCGAGATTAATAGTAAAGCCTTAATATGAAACCAAACAAATTCCCATTTTTGACGGGGAAGGGGTATAGGCACAAAAACTAAACGTAAATGACGTCATCAAAAAAATCAAAAAAATAATCGGAGATGATCAAAATGTAGCCCAGTTCATTGCGGTCACCATGATATGCCTATATCATGCATTATGTGCAGTGGGTTTGGAGCTACATGCCTCCAAACATTACCATGCAGCGTGACCTCGCAAAAATGCTCGAGGCTATATCTTGAGAACCGTTGGCCTTAGGGGCCTGCCGATGCCAAAATCGACTGCAGGGCACAAGATAACCCTATAGACAAAATTTCATCCAAATAAAAATGTGTCGGTGTGAACGTGGAATCCTCCACCTTGATTCCACCTTGGTGTGACGATCGTGGATGGTCTGTCATCGTGGATGGGTGAATGTGGCGGTGGAACGTGGTCGATCTGTCGTGGAATCCTCCACCAGTGACCCATGCAGAGCCTGTTATAGGATAGAATGTCTAGTCCGATTTATTTTCAACTGTTCCGGAAAATGCTTCCTAGTATAGCGGAAAAGACGCCACTTACAAATAAATATTGCCACTTGTACTACCTTTCACAAAGTACATTACCGAATTGGAGACTGCGAGCAGAATAACCAATCATCAGAATACTTCGGCCGGTGATTATTTCCATAGTCTTAGTCATAGACATAGCCGACTGCGACACCGGTAGCTGAGATTGGACTTTGGAGGGACCGGAAGAGAGCAGCGCATTAATTCGCGTCGGTGATGAAATGGCGGCGCACCCACCCGAACAAACAGAGCGCCACTCTTTCAGCACTTATTAAATTCCCGTTTTTTTCTTCTTCTCTTCAGTTTGTTGTGCCGAGAGTCGGCCCGGGGTCCCCTTTATGGCAGCCGCCGACCGCCCGGGGGCAGCCGAGGCAGACAGCAGCCGGAGCCGAGCCGCCGACACACGACACAGACAGGCAGACGGCCGCCGGCCACATCCTTACAGCAGAACACAAACCTGACGGAGCGGCAGGCTAAACATGTATTCCAGCCCGCTGCAGAACAACTTCAAATGTGTAGGAAATACAATTATAACATCTTTTGCTGCTGTAAATGGGACTAATACACCAGCTTATATACAAAGGTGATGTGTTAATTTGGCTCATTTGACCAGCTATGGCTTCACCATTACGTCAAGTGATATTAACCAGTAAAACGCCTTTTTGGGCGATGACCGAGCGAGCGAGCTCTGGTAAAGCTAAAACAGGTTTGAAATATGAAACGGTAAGGGAGCACACGTGGTAGTAACACAGTCATTTTAGTCCTCCAGAAAAATTGCCAGGCCTCAATGCATGCCAACATACAAATTAAGTTGTACTAGATGGCCTGAAATTTATATAGCAATTTATTTATATAGCCATTTATTTATATAGCCAGCTAATTTATATAGCCAGCCAATACGTTCGATGCCCATTAACCGGTCCGATTTTTTTTGATTTTTTTTTATAAAACCATTGATTTATATAGTCAGCTAATTTATAGCTAGCCAATTCGTTCGTTGCCCATTTCCCGGTCCGATGTATATGTTATGAGAGCGATTTGGACAGCACTGGATGGCAAACTTAAAACATAAGCACAACGACGGGCACATTACTGCATACAACTTGACACGTGCTGAGCAAAACCATTTTCGTTCTGTTTCTCGTTTTTCTCCCAGGTCCCATGCTGTTCACAGTATCTGCACAGTTTGGCCGTTTAATTGCCGGTAATATGTCATCCGGCTTCAATAAAAACTCCCAGACGGAGGTCCCAAGTCCCGCCAGTCATGCGTTCATTGTTGAATAACTCACGCTCGCCGGCCAAGGTGACTGGCCGTCAGCTAGCGCCACTGGCGGCGGACGGCAAACTAATCCCGGCCGACGCCGTCGCCTGGCGAGTTCCGGCGAGTCCACGTCTTAGCATCAGGAACTATTCACGTTTGTCTTCATCATAAATTATCTATTAGCTAGAAGCGAAATATTTGTGGTGAATAGTGGTCAGTAAAGACTATTTGGGGCTATCCGGGTGTATATTGCTTTTTGTTTGTTGTGAAAACTCGTCTTGGTGTTATCCTTTACGGTGTTGGGAAGAATAGAATGGTGAACAAATATTGCAAAAATATTGCAACGCCTGTCAGCCTGCCTAAAGATTACTCAAACAGCTTTGTGTTACAGATATAATTTAAAGGGGGTACCTTCGCCTACCAAGTGGTGAAGTCTCAGCGTTCTATGTTGAACAGTTTCTGAGTACCGATTTCAATACTGAAAATGACGCTTTTTTATGACTTTCGACTTGAACTAAGCTTGGCTCTGAACAACATGTGACACCCCAGGCCAATGCACTCTGTCGAATCGTGTTTATCACATGTCGGTACGACCCTCGGTTTGCGAGTTATCGGCCCGGGATCGACGCGCGTTTGATCGTTTTCGTCGATTTGTGAATTTGGCCGTATCCTATGTTAAACCAATGACACAGTTGTCGCCGACACAGCGGACGACACGTATGTCTGATCTTGTTGAAATTTTTATACGATGGTGCGCCTCTGCCACCGGACCTGCGTGGCAAATTTCACGCACCTAGCTGCAACGGTTGTCGAGTTATTAGCCGATTTGTGTATGACCGTTACGTTATTTGATTTCCACGTACCACGCACGGACGGACGGACATCTTATAATTAATAATATGATACTAGAAGGCCTGAAATTGATATGGCCATGTATTTATATAGCCATTTATCTATATAGACAGCTAATTTATATAGCCAGTCAATACGTTCGATGCCCATTAACCGGTCCGATTTAGGTATTTTTTAAAAAAAATAACACCATATATTGATATATCCATTTATTTATATAGCATGTATTTATATAGCCAGCCAATACGTTCAATGCACATTAACCGGTCCGATTTAGTTATTTATTGTAATAATACACATTTATTTGTATAGCCAGCTAATTTATATTTTAATATTTTATATCCCGTTTTAGAAAAAGCCCAGACGCCCGCCGGAATCGAACCCGCTTCACTCACTTAGTAATCAGCGACGCTACTCACTACACCACCAACGCGTACTGCTGAGCGTCCATTGTTAAAGTGTTAATCAATATTTTACGTTTGTATTCCTCATAACTTAACTATTAGCCGGTGGCGGAATATTTTAGGTGGATAGCATAGGACACATTTATTTATATAACCAGCTAATATATATATATATATATATATAGCCAGACAATTCATTCGCTGCCCATTTCCCGGCCCGATTTATATGTTATGAAAGGCACCCGCTGTCGGCCGTGGGAAACTCACACGCTCGCCGGCCAAGGCCACTGGCCGTCAGCTAGCGCCTCTGACGGCGGACGGCAAACTAATCCCGGCCGCAGCCGTCGCCTGGCGAGTCCCGGCGAGTCCGCGTCATAGCGTCAGAAATTATTCACGTTTGTCTTCATCAAAAGTTATCTATCAGGTAGAAGCGAAATATTTTGGGTGGATAGTGGCCAGTAAGACGGCACTAGCCGGGTGTCTATATTTTGTGTGTGTGTGTGTATGTGTATGTGTATGTGTATGTGTATGTGTATGTGTATGTGTATGTGTATGTGTATGTGTATGTGTATGTGTATGTGTATGGGTATGGGTATGGGTATGGGTATGGGTATGCATATGGGTATGCATATGGGTATGGGTATGGGTATGGGTATGGGTATGGGTGTGCGTGTGCGTGTGCGTGTGCGTGTGCGTGTGCGTGTGCGTGCGCGCGCGCGTGTGTGTGTGTGTGTGTGTGTGTGTGTGTGTGTGTGTGTGTGTGTGTGTGTGTGTGTGTGTGTGTGTGTGTGTGTGTGTGTGTGTGTGTGTGTGTGTGTGTGTGTGTGTGTGTGTGTGTGTGTGTGTGTGTGTGTGTGTGTGTGTGTGTGTGTGTGTGTGTGTGTGTGTGTGTGTGTGTGTGTGTGTGTGTGTGTGTGTGTGTGTGTGTGTGTGTGTGTGTGTGTGTGTGTGTGTGTGTGTGTGTGTGTGTGTGTGTGTGTGTGTGTGTGTGTGTGTGTGTGTGTGTGTGTGTGTGTGTGTGTGTGTGTGTGTGTGTGTGTGTGTGTGTGTGTGTGTGTGTGTGTGTGTGTGTGTGTGTGTGTGTGTGTGTGTGTGTGTGTGAAAACTCTTCTTCGTGTTATTCTTTACGGTGTTGGGAAGAATACCATGGTAAAAAAATATTGCAGAAATGTTGCAACGCCTGTCAGCCTGCCTAAATATTACTCAAACAGCTTTGTGTTACAGATATAATTTAAAGATGGTACCTTCGCATGCAAAGTGGTGAAATTTCAGCGTTCTATGTTGAACAGTTTCCGAGTACCTATTTAAATACTGAAAATGCCGCTTTTGTATGTAACCTGTCATAACTTTCGACTTGAACTCAGCTTTGCTCTGAACGACATGTGACACGCCAGGTAAATGTACTCTGTCGAATCGTGTTTATCGCATGCCACTGCGACCCTCGGTTTGCGAGTTATCGGCCCGGGATAGACGCGCGTTTGGCCGTTTTCGTCGATTTGTGAATTTGGCCGTTCCCTATGTTAAACCAATGACACAGTTGTCACCGATACAGCGGCCGACACGTATGTCGGATCTTGTTGAAATTGTAACACGACGGTGCGCCTCTGCCACCGGACCTGCGTGGCAAATTCCACGCACCTAGCTGCAACGGTTGTCGAGTTATTAGCCGATTTGTGTATGACCATTACGTTATTTGATTTCCACGTACGTACCACGCACGCACGCACGCACGCACGCACGCACGCACACACGCACGCACGCACGCACGCACGCACGCACGCACGCACGCACGCACACACGCACGCACGCACGCACGCACGCACGCACGCACGCACGCACGCACGCACGGACGGACGGACGGACGGACGGACGGACGGACGGACGGACGGACGGACGGACGGACATCTTATAATGCATAATATAAGATTCAATTGTTCATGATCTACTTTCTCAAATCCGCCAAAAGGGAGTACGTCCTGAGCGTTGCATGCGTCAGCGTATAAACTAATGCTTATAATAATACAGCCATTTTTGATCAAGAATAATTTTTGCAAGGTTTTCTGTTCATTTCGACGTTCGTGTGTGCCAACTGCCATGCGCTGTGGTACCATGTCTATGAGAATGCACTATACACAAAAAAAATTGATTTGATGGACCTATCCAATGGTGAAAACTCAATCTCAATCGGAGCAGTGATGGCAAAGTGATTAGCTTCCGAAAAGCGTCTGTATGACCGGGTCGGGTCGGGCCGGGTCGGGCCGGGTCGGGCCGGGCCGGGTCGGGCCGGGTCGGGTCGGGCCGGGTCGGGTCGGGTCGGGCCGGGTCGGGCCGGGTCGGGCCGGGTCGGGCCGGGCCGGGTCGGGCCGGGTCGGGGCTGGTCGGGCCGGGTCAAATGTGAATTTGTCTAGTAAGTTGACGAGAAACCTCACGGGCGCTTCGCGCCCGCTCGGTAATTAGACAGTCTGAGTATAATATACCAGTAAGGCGCCGTAGTTGGCGATGAACGAGCGAGCGCGAAGGAAATGTATGGTGAATTTCAACTCGATCGGGCAAGTGGTTTCTGAGATACAAAAAAAGTTACGCACGTGCGCACGTGTAGAGTCACCCACCTTTTACTTGTGGGAAAGTGGGGGCTGAGAGGTCCCTAACCACACACCAAATTTGAACACAGTCGGCTCAGCCGTTGCAGAGATACGGAATATGGGTGTGCACGTGCGCACGTGCAGAGCCACACACCCCTTTGTGGGAAACTGGCGGATGAGAGGTCCCTAACCCCACACCAAATTTGAACACACATCGGCTCAGCCGTTCCGAGATGCAGAATAGGGATGTGCACGTGCGCACGTGCAGAGTCACCCCACCCCCGAGTTGTGTGAAAGTGGCGGCTGAGTGGTCCCTAACCCCACACGAAATTTGCACATAATCTGCCTAGCCGTTGCATAGTTATTGCGAGAAAATAATTTTCAACACCCATCACGCGGCACGCGCCACGCGCAGTGGTAGTCACCCACATGAGTCGGCACTGGTCTCAAACAGGATAGGTTAGATGGGGCTGCTCAGCAAAGGTAGTCAATCGGACGTGCGGTTGCAGAGATCTGAGCTTCTCAAAAGCGTCGCCACGGGCCGGGTCGGGTCGGGTCGGGCCGCTCATAATCAGATGTTTCCCCTACACCACGGAAGGACGAGCGAGCGAGCGCTCGCTCGTAATAATGCGGTTTTGAAAGGTGAAGCATTGTACCAATCTCCAATTTTCGCAAACAAGGTCCATCAAATAGTAGCCAGATTTGAAGGTCAAACTCAACAGCTTTGCAACAGGCCAGGCAAGAATACATATCATTGAACTAGCCTCGATGTCAAATCTTTGCAAACAAGTGTTAAACAACCTGGGGTGTGGCAGCCCGAGGTACCACTTTGTTGAATCGCAGCAGCAACGACAACCGCTGGCACCACAAAACTGTTGCAGAGCCGTTCTCCCCTCTCGGCCACCTCACAGGCCATCTACGCGATGCAGTTGCGTCAGCGGATATCGGACGGCCGGCAGCGTCGATTACGAAGCCCGGTGACAGCGGGTGACAGCGGGCGGCAGCGGGCGGCAGATTGGCGGCGGCACGTCTCCCCGACAATCGGCCAGACCGGGTGAGCCGCTTCACCGTCCGAGAGGTCCGAGAGGCTGGCAGGGCGGCGGCAGGGCGGCGGCAGGGCAGCGGCAGGGCGGCGGCAGGGCGGCGGCAGGGCGGCGGCAGGGCGGCGGCAAGGTAGTGAAAGGTATAGCATTCGAACCAAACAGACACTACCCAGAGTCCTCTGGCTAGCCGTGAGCGGTGAGAAGCGGCGAAATAAGCATGCGGTGCAAACACGAGTAACATATACTGTGCTTCACCCCACGGGAGCGCTCCTCTTTAGTCGACCAAAGGCGACACACGCGGACATTTAGATTCACGGGGTGGACGACGGATGTCGACACTCAACAGGTGACCACTACCGAACAGACCGCTGAGCAACAGGCACAGATGGCTGAGCGATAGGTCAGCAACAAGTGCGAACATACGAGTCACATGGAGGACTGCTAAGTGTTCTCACCGCATAAAACATGCATCGACAGAGCGTTAGTGCCGCTCACGGAGAACACACTGGGCCAGTTGCCGAACACCGACCGGTAACAATTACCTGTCTAAGGCTCTGAGGTCGCCCGACTGCCGCGTTCGACCGTCCACCAACAGAGCCGGGCACCGCAAGTCACTACAGACTCCCATCACCCATCAGCGTCACCACCCCGGCCTCGACCTCAGTCCTGGCTCACGGCTAACGCCCCGCGGTCACGTCCCACTCGGCCGGGCCGCGCTGACAGCCGACATGACCACGGCCACTGGCGTTTGGACGGGTGATAAAACATGCATCGGACGCCACCGCTGCCGCCGTACGGTCGGGCCGCTGAACGTGAGCGGCTCACGCTGGAACGCGTGCCGGGTCAGCATGGCTCGGTCGGGCGGCCCGCCGGGTGGCGTGGCCCAGTTTCTGGGAGGTCAGGACGGCACGGTGGTTCTGAAGGCCAGCATCCACCGCCACCAGACCGGACCAGCACGGTGTAGCACGGCACAGCACGGCGCAGCACGGCGCAGCACGACCGGAGCAAGGCGGAGAACGGCAGGACACGTCGGAACACAGCAGCGCACGGCAGGGTACGGCGGAGAACGGCCGAGCACGGCAGAGACCGTGCTCCGCCGCCACCGCCGCCAGCTTCAGTACCGGTTCATACTTCATTCATACTCCGCAGCAGATATGTGCATGGATCCCAGAAAAGAATCTATGATACCAGTGGATCCCACGACAAAAATACAATGTTGGATCTATTATCCAGTGTATCCCACGGCAAAAATATAAGTTTGGATCTATGATCCTACAGGATCCCACGGCAAAATAGAGATCTATGATCCCTCGGTAAAAATACCAGGTTAGATCTATGATCCCAGTGGATCCCACGGGATAATTCAGGCACGGTTTAAGGATCTCATTGGATCCCATGGTAAAACCACAATGGATTCATGACTCATGAGCCAACATTGATTACAATCTTGGATCCCATCAGTCTCTCAAAAACTAACCTCCATAATTCATAATAGTATAACCTCCCACAATATTCTATGTTCACAATAAATACCTATAATACTATTGCCATGAATCACATC
The DNA here is from genome assembly GCA_036785665.1 of Chirona hameri. Classification (NCBI taxonomy): domain Eukaryota; kingdom Metazoa; phylum Arthropoda; class Thecostraca; order Balanomorpha; family Balanidae; genus Chirona; species Chirona hameri. The sequence goes on along the minus strand of JAXIVJ010006709.1, from coordinate 42,519 downwards.
CCACATTGTGTTGGATCCTCCAAGAGACTGAGATCCTTAAGAATACTAATCAACCACAACATTGAATGATGGACTCAGTCAGCAGCCTCATCACCCATTGTGTTGGATCCTCCAAGAGACTGAGATCCTTAAGAATACTAATCAACCAAAACATTGAATGATGGACTCAGTCAGCAGCCTCAGTCAGCAGCCTCACATTATCAAGAGACTGAGATCCTTAAGAATACTAATCAACCAAAACATTGAATGATGGACTCAGTCAGCAGCCTCATCACCCATTGTGTTGGATCCTCCAAGAGACTGAGATCCTTAAGAATACTAATCAACCACAACATTGAATGATGGACTCAGTCAGCAGCCTCAGTCAGCAGCCTCACATTATCAAGAGACTGAGATCCTTAAGAATACTAATCAACCAAAACATTGAATGATGGACTCAGTCAGCAGCCTCAGTCAGCAGCCTCATCACACATTGTGTTGGATCCTCCAAGAGACTGAGATCCTTAAGAATACTAATCAACCAGAACATTGAATGATGGACTCAGTCAGCAGCCTCAGTCAGCAGCCTCACATTATTCTGCACGGAAATGATGCAGCAAATCACATCACACATTGTGTTGGATCCTCCAAGAGACTGAGATCCTTAAGAATACTAATCAACCACAACATTGAATGATGGACTCAGTCAGCAGCCTCATCCCACATTGTGTTGGATCCTCCAAGAGACTGAGATCCTTAAGAATACTCATCAACCAAAACATTGAATGATGGACTCAGTCAGCAGCCTCAGTCAGCAGCCTCACATTATTCTGCACGGAAATGCAGCAATTGAATGATGGACTCAGTCAGCAGCCTCATCCCACATTGTGTTGGATCCTCCAAGAGACTGAGATCCTTAAGAATACTAATCAACCACAACATTGAATGATGGACTCAGTCAGCAGCCTCAGTCAGCAGCCTCACATTATTCTGCATGGCAATGCAGCAATTGAATGATGGACTCAGTCAGCAGCCTCAGTCAGCAGCCTCACATTATTCTGCATGGAAATGATGCAGCAAATCACAATACACTTGTTCAGTCATCCCCATACATATATTTGTACCTACAATCTCTTTCCTATCACAATCATGAATCTATAGGGGCTAGGGCTTGCAAACAGCGTAAGCCACCATTAACATTTAGGCACCGCATTAGCAGGCAGCAGGGGCATTCCACGACAAATCGACCAAGGCTTGACACCCTCATATTTGCGAAAAAGCCGGGCGAAGTCACCGAGTTATAGCCTCGGGCATTTTTCAGAGGTCATGTTGTAAGGCCATCTTTGATCGCCTGTAGCTTGTCAACCAACAGCAAGAACTGAGCTCGCACTGATGCAAGGCAACTTTTGAGAATTTCGGATTTTTCATTTTGTTTTGTTTTTTGACCCCGTGACCTCGTGACCTAGTTTTCCATGAAATAATTGATTGAATTGAATAATTCCATGCAAAAATTGCCTTGATCTGTGGCACCTTAACCCTCACCATACGGGGGGGAAGGGGGGGGGGGGGGCCTGACAGGCCCCCCTGAGGTTTTTCTTGAATAACTTTTTACACATGCGGTGCATCTTGCTGAAATTTTTGGTAGCTAAGTTTACAACAATTATACGTAGGCTGTACAAATTTAATTGAAAATGGTAAAGTAGTTTGGGAGATAATCATGTTTTGATGACGTCATGTTGGTAAAAAATGAGAAATAGTGGAAAAATCGTAGAAAACAGAGTTTTAAAGCAAATTGCAAACGCAATTCACCGAAGATACAAAATGGCATTTTCTTTAAAATGGCAATCTCGGATTTTCAAAATGTTGGATTTTTAACCCCTAAAATATTTTTTTTTGGGGGGGGGGGAAATCCCAACAAAATCAAAATTTTCAAAGATATTAGAAAAACCGGAATATATGTGAGATAACTGAGTATGGACAATACCAATACCAAATTTCAAAGCAATATCTTTATTTTTGACTGAGTGATGGCTCTCTAAGTGTAAGACACTGATGAAGTCATTTTTTAAAAGAATTTTTTTTTGACAAGATACGAACAAATAATTATCTTTTTGTATTTCTGAGCCAAAACTGGTCTAGGAACATGCCTTATTTACATTTATCAATTTCTAATTTCAAGGTTTTCTGGAGAGCAAAATCGCTGTTCTGGACGTGGTAAATCCGAGGTCATTCACTTGACCTGGAAGGTCACCTGTTGACCTGAAACCTAAAAATCGTATACTGTTAGATTCCTATCATGACAGGCAACATGCTGGTTCTTACCGCATTGCTCTAAGTTGCTTGGTTTGAAAGTTAACAGGGGGGCCTGTCACCCCCCCTAGGGCGAAGGTGAAAAAAGCTCCCGTAGGGCGAGGGTTTAAAATGTGCATTTTTCTAAAGCCAAATCAGTCTTTATGAATATTCTTTAAAACAAGTTAAAAAAATGCGCTTTGCCTATAAAGAGTACTTTTAAGCTTCGTAAAAACTCCGGTAGGCGGCGC
>JAXIVJ010006709.1:17500-35000 GCA_036785665.1 Chirona hameri | reverse complement strand
ATATTTTTTGTCTCAGAAAATGCCCCATTTATATTCCCTGAATACGCCTATGATTTTGTATTTGGGTTTTGTCTTTTGATATATTAAAGACCAGTACATTGGAAGCTCAAAACGTTTGGGGCATGAAAATCGGTTGAGCCACATGGCCGCAATGACCTTTCAAAAACACCCACAATTTTCGGATTTTTTGCCCCCAGGCCCCCATTTTTTAACCAAACAAAAATGTTGGGGTCCAACAAGAGAGATCTTGTCATGACGAATCGAACGGCGTTTTCCCATGGAAATCGACTGAGCGGTTCTCGAGATCTCGGGGGGGGGGGCAGAATCTGCCCCCCCCCCCCCGCGGGTTAACGTAATTCTGGCGGCCCGCAGGGAATAGGGTTAAGCTGTATATTACTGTGGACTGTGCGGTTGAGGTTCAAAAGTCAAGTGTTATCATGACTATAACTAAGCTATGCTTAACAAGCTTGGTACTGCTCTGCTGCTGTCTATCTTAGTATCTCGCCTTGTTACACAGTGTTATTGGATAATGTTTGATGGTGGAACTTCTGATAGTATCATCATTTGTGCTCATTTTTTTCAAAGATGCTTCCCTATTCATTACTGTCAAAGGGTATCACACAATCAAATGTATTACTTCAGCTTTTAACTTTCCTTTTATATTGATTTGAATGTTTTGTTTGTACAGCTGCCATTTATTAGTATATGCTGGATCTGCTGGATACCACAGGGTATTGTGTTGGTCTGGATCTATGATCCCAGTGGATCTCTCGGCAAAAATACAATGTTGGATCTATGATCCCAGTGGATCTCTCGGCAAAAATACAATGTTGGATCTATGATCCCAGTGGATCTCTCGGCAAAAATACAATGTTGGATCTATGATCCCAGTGGATCTCTGGGCAAAAATACAATGTTGGATCTATGATCCCAGTGGATCTCTCGGCAAAAATACAATGTTGGATCTATGATCCCAGTGGATCTCTCGGCAAAAATACAATGTTGGATCTATGATCCCAGTGGATCTCTCGGCAAAAATACAATGTTGGATCTATGATCCAGTGGATCTCACGGCAAAAATAGCAGGTTGAATCTATGATCTCAGTGGATCCCTCGACAAAACTAAGAGGATGGATCTATGCTCCCATAGGATCCCCGATCCAGATCCATGGGATCAGATTCCGGGATCGATTTTTGGGATCCATGCACATATCTGCAGTCCGCAGACAGTTTCCCTCGCACGTGGATACGTGAGAACCATCACCCCGAGGATCGGCAGAACGCCATTTAGACCGAGAGGCGTACGATACGTACAACATGCAGCTACCCGGAACCCATCTGCTGCAGCCACACAGCCACACTGGGTCAGACATTGGAATGTCATCATTATTTATGTTAAATGGATACAATAATATAAAGTCATGAAATCACTCAGTGCCATATTTTCGAGCGCCGTATTTCGGGTTCAGCTGCATTTGACCTCGGATGAGTTCCTGAGTTCTGCAGTGCGCAGCGCCTCACGCAGCAGTCTCGGTCTATCTCGGTGTCGGTGTCGCCGCACGCGCGGCTCGGTCTGTCTCGGTGTCGGTGTCGCCGCACGCGCGGCTCGGTCTGTCCCGGTGTCGGTGTCGCCTCACGCGCGGCTCGGTCTGTCTCGGTGTCGGTGTCGCCTCACGCGCGGCTCGGTCTGTCTCGGTGTCGGTGTCGCCTCACGCGCGGCTCGGTCTGTCTCGGTGTCGGTGTCGCCTCACGCGCGGCTCGGTCTGTTTCGGTGTCGGTGTCGCCTCACGCGCGGCTCGGTCTGTCTCGGTGTCGCCTCACGCGCGGCTCGGTTTGTCTCGGTGTCGGTGTCGCCTCACGCGCGGCTCGGTCTGTCTCGGTGTCGGTGTCGCCTCACGCGCGGCTCGGTCTGTCTCGGTGTCGGTGTCGCCTCACGCGCGGCTCGGTCTGTCTCGGTGTCGGTGTCGCCTCACGCGCGGCTCGGTCTGTCTCGGTGTCGGTGTCGCCTCATGCGCGGCTCGGTCTGTCTCGATGTCGGTGTCGCCTCACGCGCGGCTCGGTCTGTCTCGGTGTCGGTGCCGCCTCACGCGCGGCTCGGTCTGTCTCGGTGTCGGTGTCGCCTCACGCGCGGCTCGGTCTGTCTCGGTGTCGGTGTCGCCTCACGCGCGGCTCGCTCTCTCGGTGTCGGTGTCAAGACAGCACGCGCGACTCGGTCGGTGTTGGTGTCGCCGCACGCGCGGCTCGCTCTCTCGGTGTCGGTGTAAAGACAGCACGCGCGACTCGGTCGGTGTTGGTGTCGCCGCACGCGCGGCTCGCTCTCTCGGTGTCGGTGTCGGGCGTCCCAGGGCCGTAAGCCATCAGTCGGCTGGCGGACGATAACGCCGCCGGCGGCGATCGATTCGGCCCTTATACAGGCGGCATCAATCAATAGGCGTGGCCAGATAACGGCAGCGGGCGACGCCTGCCGCGTGACAGGGGATGGCCGACCGACCCCGCCGCGGCTCCGGAGCGGCTGCCTGGCGAGGTAGACTATACCGCCGCGCCGGCCAGTGCAGCGGGACAGCCTAACAGGCCAGGCAGCCAGTCTTGCACCGGCCCCGACGTGAAACCGCGACAGTAACATCATGAAACTCGCTGACTCGACAACAAAGTTCTGAAATAATGGAGGTCCTGCATATCTGCACCCACTCCGGTACCAAGTATCGTGGCAAAATGTCTATACGGAATTCCAGTAGTTAAACAAAGGCACCAGCTGCACTCTGGTATTCCAATCAAACATTTTCACAGGAACTTACAACACCTTCACAAGCTGCAAGTATTGCAGATTAAATCAGAATTGGCACAATGTCCAGCGGAAAACTAAGGCCAAATCCAGAGACAGCTCATACCAGCTCGAAAAATAGACCGGATCCGAGGACAGCCCAGAATAGATTCGAAGGTAGCTCAAGCAAGATCTGAGGGATGCTTTTTTACTGGGGTTTTAGGGCGCGCTAACTGCTCAGGGCATTTTGCGCCCCATCTGAGGGAGGTCAGGAAAGATCCGAGGGTAGTTAAGATCAGATGCGGAGTGGATCTCACACTGTACCCGAGGGCTGTCGGACCAGGCGGTCGCTGTGTGCAGGCAGGGCGGGCCGGACCAGCTGTAAGTGCCGATGTTACGGCCGGCGCGGCGCTCCAGTAATGGACGACCAGGTACCGGCCAGGCGGCGTTAAACAATTTCAGCCCGCTCCATCTTCGGCGGCCATCGACCCGCTGGCACGCCGCCGGCACCGCTGGTCGGCGCTGCTCGGTAAACAGGGGCAGAGAGACGGTCGCCCAAAGACGGACCGAGACGGGACGAGACGGGCCGAGACGGGCCGAGACGGGACGAGACGGGCCGAAACGGGCCGAGACGGGCCGAAACGGGCCGAGATGGGCCGAGACGGGCCGAACCGAGACGACACGAGACGAACGGGGTTAAGACAAGTCGGCTTGGGTCGGGCCGAGTCGAGTCGAGCCGAGGAGAATCAGACTGAGTCGGTCACAGAGAGGAGATAGAGACGCTACGAGAGGAGACAAGACGGGCCGAATCCGAGCTGCGAGCTGCACTTCTCGGACAGTTTCTCATTAGAACAACAAGGTAAATCCTCAGCAGTGCAGAACAGTTTCTATTTCACTCGGTAAAATCCCAGAGAAACTCGCGCCGCTTCTCGATGTTTTTGAACTTCACTAAAACTTTACCAACATGCGAGTTCGGTAACCAGAATTTTTATTTGCAAATGTTTGAAAACTTAGACACCTATGCCAGCCCTCACAACAGACTATTTGCATAATGTTTTGGTTAAGCAATCTACCAACAAGTCAACTGTAGCATTGCTAAAAAATGAATCTTCAACTGAATGATCAAATTAATGAACGAAATGAAAATCTTGATATGCTCGCTCATTTCGCTTGTTCCGGTGGCAGAATAGGCATTTGCCATTTTAAATTCCAGAAACGACTGCAAACAAAGTAAGCTGAAAAAATCCCCTGACTGCACACGCTATCGAGTATCGATACATGCTCCATTCACTCAATCAGCAACCTGGAAACGCAAACTGGTCAAACTAAACGAACTCACGATAAACAAGAATGCTATAATATAAATGTAAAAAACATACGATGCTTCCTAGCTCCCCATCGCTGATATGACATAATTTACACAGACTGATTTTCCACGAGGAAATTTTCCTCAACTAACTACGTATGATGACGAGCTGTGTGATGAATGGTGTGAGTGTTTTATAACAAGACATGCCGACATAAATGATGCCCTGTTTATCCCCCGTTACACTCTCCCTGAAAACAGCTCGCGATCGTAAGGTCTAATACATCACCGTTAGTCATCCACGTAACACGCACTCAGGCGTGTCGCCGAATTACTGGCTCATCCATAGCCATAACCGTTCCACCTTTTATGACCATATGAAACTCGGCCGGTGGTAAAACAGACTCCGTCGGTGGTAAAACCTCGTCGTCAACCCATCGCCATGCAGTCATAATTTCCGCCAGTTAAATACAGCGCTCAGTGACGACCTTCTCAGTGAGGACCAGTGAACACTTCTCACCGCTCTACCTAGCTCCAAGAGGACCAGTGGACCTCTCTTCGTCACTCTACCTGGCTCCAAGAGGACCAGTGAGCCTCTCTCCGTCACTCTACCTGGCTCCAAGAGGACCAGTGAGCCTCTCTCCGTCACTCTACCTGGCTCCAAGAGGACCAGTGAGCCTCTCTCCGTCACTCTACCTGGCTCCAAGAGGACCAGTGAGCCTCTCTCCGTCACTCTACCTGGCTCCAAGAGGACCAGTGAGCCTCTCTCCGTCACTCTACCTGGCTCCAAGAGGACCAGTGAGTCTCTCTCCGTCACTCTACCTGGCTCCAAGAGGACCAGTGAGCCTCTCTCCGTCACTCTACCTGGCTCCAAGAGGACCAGTGAGCCTCTCTCCGTCACTCTACCTGGCTCCAAGAGGACCAGTGAGCCTCTCTCCGTCACTCTGCCTGGCTCCAAGAGGACCAGTGAGCCTCTCTCCGTCACTCTACCTGGCTCCAAGGCAGAGCGACCACTGCTCGCACCTCCGCCGCTCTACCTGGCTCTAAGAGGACCACTGTTCGCGCCTCCACCGCTCTACCTGGCTCTAAGAGGACCACTGTTCGCACCTCCACCGCTCTACCTGGCTCTAAGAGGACCACTGCTCGCACCTCCGCCGCTCTACCTGGCTCTAAGAGGACCACTGCTCGCACCTCCGCCGCTCTACCTGGCTCTAAGAGGACCACTGCTCGCACCTCCACCGCTCTACCTGGCTCTAAGAGGACCACTGCTCGCACCTCCACCGCTCTACCTGGCTCCAAGAGGACCACTGCTCGCACCTCCACCGCTCTACCTACCTGGCTCCGAGAGGACCACTGTTCGCACCTCCACCGCTCTACCTGGCTCTAAGAGGACCACTGTTCGCCCCTACACCGCTCTACCTGGCTCTAAGAGGACCACTGTTCGCCCCTCCACCGCTCTACCTGGCTCTAAGAGGACCACTGTTCGCCCCTCCACCGCTCTACCTGGCTCTAACAGGACCACTGTTCGCCCCTCCACCGCTCTACCTGGCTCTAACAGGACCACTGTTCGCCCCTCCACCGCTCTACCTGGCTCTAAGAGGACCACTGTTCGCCCCTCCCACCGCTCTACCTGGCTCTAACAGGACCACTGTTCGCCCCTCCACCGCTCTACCTGGCTCTAAGAGGACCACTGTTCGCCCCTCCACCGCTCTAACAGGACCACTGTTCGCCCCTCCACCGCTCTAACAGGACCACTGTTCGCCCCTCCACCGCTCTACCTGGCTCTAACAGGACCACTGTTCGCACCTCCGCCGCTCTACCTGGCTCTAAGAGTACCACTGTTCGCCCCTCCACCGCTCTAACAGGACCACTGTTCGCCCCTCCACCGCTCTACCTGGCTCTAAGAGGACCACTGTTCGCCCCTCCACCGCTCTACCTGGCTCTAAGAGGACCACTGTTCGCCCCTCCACCGCTCTACCTGGCTCTAACAGGACCACTGTTCGCCCCTCCACCGCTCTACCTGGCTCTAACAGGACCACTGTTCGCCCCTCCACCGCTCTACCTGGCTCTAAGAGGACCACTGTTCGCCCCTCCACCGCTCTACCTGGCTCTAAGAGGACCACTGTTCGCCCCTCCACCGCTCTACCTGGCTCTAACAGGACCACTGTTCGCCCCTCCACCGCTCTACCTGGCTCTAACAGGACCACTGTTCGCCCCTCCACCGCTCTACCTGGCTCTAAGAGGACCACTGTTCGCCCCTCCACCGCTCTACCTGGCTCTAACAGGACCACTGTTCGCCCCTCCACCGCTCTACCTGGCTCTAACAGGACCACTGTTCGCCCCTCCACCGCTCTACCTGGCTCTAAGAGGACCACTGTTCGCCCCTCCACCGCTCTACCTGGCTCTAAGAGGACCACTGTTCGCCCCTCCACCGCTCTAACAGGACCACTGTTCGCCCCTCCACCGCTCTACCTGGCTCTAACAGGACCACTGTTCGCCCCTCCACCGCTCTAACAGGACCACTGTTCGCCCCTCCACCGCTCTACCTGGCTCTAAGAGACCACTGTTCGCCCCTCCACCGCTCTACCTGGCTCTAAGAGGACCACTGCTCGCCCCTCCACCGCTCTAACAGGGACCACTGTTCGCCCCTCCACCGCTCTACCTGGCTCTAAGAGGACCACTGTTCGCCCCCTCCACCGCTCTAACAGGACCACTGTTCGCCCCTCCACCGCTCTACCTGGCTCTAAGAGGACCACTGTTCGCCCCTCCACCGCTCTAACAGGACCACTGTTCGCCCCTCAACCGCTCTACCTGGCTCTAAGAGGACCACTGTTCGCCCCTCCACCGCTCTAACAGGACCACTGTTCGCCCCTCCACCGCTCTACCTGGCTCTAAGAGGACCACTGTTCGCCCCTCCACCGCTCTAACAGGACCACTGTTCGCCCCTCCACCGCTCTACCTGGCTCTAAGAGGACCACTGTTCGCCCCTCCACCGCTCTAACAGGACCACTGTTCGCCCCTCCACCGCTCTACCTGGCTCTAAGAGGACCACTGTTCGCCCCTCCACCGCTCTACCTGGCTCTAAGAGGACCACTGTTCGCCCCTCCACCGCTCTACCTGGCTCTAACAGGACCACTGTTCGCCCCTCCACCGCTCTAACAGGACCACTGCTCGCCCCTCCACCGCTCTACCTGGCTCTAACAGGACCACTGTTCGCCCCTCCACCGCTCTACCTGGCTCTAAGAGGACCACTGTTCGCCCTCCACCGCTCTAACAGGACCACTGTTCGCCCCTCCACCGCTCTACCTGGCTCTAAGAGGACCACTGTTCGCCCCTCCACCGCTCTAACAGGACCACTGTTCGCCCCTCCACCGCTCTACCTGGCTCCGAGAGGACCACTGTTCGCCCCTCCACCGCTCTACCTGGCTCTAAGAGGATCACTGCTCGCCCCTCCACCGCTCTACCTGGCTCCAATCACCAACAAAGCTGCGGCCGGAGCACTAAGTCGGCCCAGATCGGCCGCTAAACTACCTGGCTCCAATCACCAACAAAGCTGCGGCCGGAGCACTAAGTCAGCCCAGATCGGCCGCTAAACTACCTGGCTCCAATCACCAACAAAGCTGCGGCCGGAGCACTAAGTCGGCCCAGATCGGCCGCTAAACTACCTGGCTCCAATCACCAACAAAGCTGCGGCCGGAGCACTAAGTCGGCCCAGATCGGCCGCTAAACTACCTGGCTCCAATCACCAACAAAGCTGCGGCCGGAGCACTAAGTCGGCCCAGATCGGCCGCTAAACGATTTCCATCGCTTGCGACCGCGCTCCAGTGCCGGCGACATCCGGCCGAGCGGGCGGCGGCGGTAGCGGCCGAGACACTCCTCCGACCCGGCACGCCCGGTGGAGGGGGGCACGTGTCGGCCGGCGGCGCCACAGAGGCGGCCGTCCTGCGCCGCCGCCAGATCGCCGTCCTGCGCCGCCGCCAAATTGCCGTCCTGCGCCGCCGCCAGATTGCCGTCCTGCGCCGCATTTGAATACGGCGCCGCGCGCATTAGGAGGTGCCAAATACGGTGACCGGTGTCGGGGTGGAGAGGGGTGACATCAGAGACGGTGCCGGGTGGAGAGGGGTGACGTCACATACGGTGCCGGGGTGGAGAAGGGTGACGTCACATACGGTACCTGGGTGGAGAGGGGTGACGTCACAGACGGTGCATGGGTGGAGAAGGGTGACGTCACATACGGTGCCGGGGTCGAGAGGGGTGACGTCACAGACGGTGCCGGGATGGAGAAGGGTGACGTCACATACGGTGCATGGGTGGAGAGGGGTGACGTCAGAGACGGTGCCGGGTGGAGAGGGGTGACGTCACATACGGTGCCGGGGTGGAAGGGTGACGTCACAGACGGTGTCGGGGTGGAGAGGGGTGACGTCACAGACGGTGTCGGGGTGGAGAGGGGTGACGTCAGAGACGGTGCCGGGTGGAGAGGGGTGACGTCACATACGGTGCCTGGGTCGAGAGGGGTGACGTCAGAGACGGTGCCGGGGTGGAGAGGGGTGACGTCAGAGTCGGTGCCGGGTGGAGAGGGGTGACGTCACATACGGTGCCGGGGTGGAGGGGTGACGTCACATACGGTGGAGACGGGTCCCGAGAGGCTCAGAGACAACGCCAACTGGTCAGCAACTGGAGAAACAAACAGGTGTCGGAGAGCGACAATAAGGGGGCGACAAGACAGCAGCGTACATACCCAGCCACCGTCACCGCCCCTACCCAGCCACCGTCACCGCTCCTACCCAGCCACTATCACCGCTCCCACCCAGCCACTATCACCGCTCCTACCCAGCCACTATCACCGCTCCTACTCAGCCACCGTCACCGCTCCTACCCAGCCACCGTCACCGCTCCTACCCAGCCATTATCACCGCTCCTACCCAGCCACCGTCACCGCTCCTACCCAGCCATTATCACCACTCCCACCCAGCCATTATCACCGCTCCTACCCAGCCATTGTCACCGCTCCTACCCAGCCACCGTCACCGCTCCTACCCAGCCACTGTCACCGCTCCTACTCAGCCGCTGTCACCGCCAGTGTTGGATTTTTTGCTTCATGACCCGGTCCCAGAGAGTAAAAATCCATAGGTGGAGAGTACAATTTTATTGTTAGGAAAATTAAGATTTGCATTTGTTTTGTATTTTACTTGGAAATAAATACAAATCCTGATTTGTAATAGGTATTAAATCTTTGTGAGGAAAATTAAATCATATTTCACCTACAATGTCGGTAAGATCGGGTGAAAACGAACACATTTTCAGAATAAAATAAAGAGAGCAAAATTATTTGGACACCAAAAGTCCAGAAAATTTCAAAAAATCCAAGCCTGGTCACCGCTCCTACCCAGCCATTATCACCGCTCCTACCCACCCATTATCACCGCTCCTACCCAGCCACTATCCCCGCTCCTACCCAGCCACTATCACCGCTCCTACCCAGCCATTATCACCGTTCCTACCCAGCCACCGTCACCGCTCCTACCCAGCCACTGTCACCGCTCCTACCCAGCCACTATCACCGCTCCCATCCCACCTAGCCACCGTCACCGCTCCTACCCAGCCACCGTCACCGCTCGTACCCAGCCATTATCACCGCTCCTACCCAGCCATTATAACCGCTCCTACCCAGCCACCGTCACCGCTCCTACCCAACCATTATCACTGCTCCTACCCAGCCACTATCACCGCTCCTACCCAGCCATTATCACCGCTCCTACCCAGCCACCGTCACCGCTCCTACCCAGCCATTATCACCGCTCCTACCCAGCCACTATCACCGCTCCTACCCAGCCACCGTCACTGCTCCTACCCAGCCAGTATCACCGCTCCTACCCAGCCACTATCACCGCTCCTACCCAGCCATTATCACCGCTCGTACCCAGCCATTATCACCGCTCCTACCCAGCCACCGTCACCGTGCCTACCCAGCCATTATCACCGCTCCTACCCAGCCATTGTCACCGCTCCTACCCAGCCATTATCACCGCTCCTACCCAGCCATTATCACCGCTCCTACCCAGCCATTATCACCGCTCCTACCCAGCCACTATCACCGCTCCTACCCAGCCACTATCACCGCTCCTACCCAGCCATTATCACCGCTCTTACCCAGCCACTATCACCGCTCCTACACAGCCATTATCACTGCTCCTACCCAGCCATTATCACCGCTCCTACCCAGCCACTATCACCGCTACTACCCAGCCATTATCACCGCTCCTACCCAGCCACTATCACCACTCCTACCCAGCCACTATCACCGCTCCTACCCAGTCACTGTCACCGCTCCTACCCAGCCACTATCACCGCTCCTACCCAGCCATTATCACCGCTCCTACCCAGCCACTATCACCGCTCCTACCCAGCCATTATCACCGCCCCTACCCAGCCACTATCACCGCTCCTACCCAGCCATTGTCACCGCTCCTACCCAGCCACTATCACCGCTCCTACCCAGCCATTATCACCGCTCCTACCCAGCCACTATCACCGCTCCTACCCAGCCGCTGTCACCGCTCCTACCCAGCCACTGTCACCGCTCCTACCCAGACACTATCACCGCTCCTACCCAGCCATTATCACCGCTCCTACCCAGCCATTATCACCGCTCCTACCCAGCCACTATCACCGCTCCTACCCAGCCACTATCACCGCTCCTACCCAGCCATTATCACCGCTCCTACCCAGCCACCGTCACCGCTCCTACCCAGCCATTATCACCGCTCCTACCCAGCCACTTTCACCAGCCACCGTCACCGCTCCTACCCAGCCATTATCACTGCTCTTACCCAGCCATTATCACCGCTCTTACCCAGCCATTATCACCGCTCCTACCCAGCCACCGTCACCGCTCCTATCCAGCCATTATCACCGCTCCTACCCAGTCGGTCACCAGCCACCGTCACCGCTCCTACCCAGCCATTATCACTGCTCCTACTCAGTTATTATCACCGCTCCTACCCAGCCACCGTCACCGCTCCTACCCAGCCATTATCACCGCTCCTACCCAGCCATTATCACCGCTCCTACCCAGCCATTATCACCGCTCCTACCCAGCCACTATCACCGCTACTACCCAGCCACTATCACCGCTCCTACCCAGTCATTATCACCGCTCCTACCCAGTCATTATCACCGCTCCTACCCAGCCAATGTGACCGATCCTACCCAGCCACCATCACCGCTCCTACCCAGCCACTGTCGCCGCTCCTACCCAGCCACTATCACCGCTCCTACCCAGCCACCGTCACCGTGCCTACCCAGCCATTATCACCGCTCCTACCCAGCTATGGTGACCGGTCCTACCCAGCCATTATCACCGCTCCTACCCAGCCACCTTCACCGCTTCTACCCCGCCATTATCACCGCTCCTACCAAACCACTGCCACCGCTCCTACCAAGCCACCGTCACCGCTCCTACCCAGCCACTGTCACCGCTCCTTCCCAGCCACTATCACCGCTCCTACCCAGCCATTGTGACCGCTCCTACCCAGCCACCATCACCGCTCCTACCCAGCCACTGACACCGCTCCTACCCAGCCGCTGTCACCAGCCATTGTAACCGCTCCTACCCAGTCACTGTCACCGCTCGTACTAAGCCACTGTCACCGCTCCTACCCAGCTATTATCACCGCTCCTACCCAGCCACCGTCACCGCTCCTACCCAGACATTATCACCGCTCCTACCCAGCCACTATCACCGCTCCTACCCAGCCATTATCACCGCTCCTACCCAGCCACTATCACCGCTCCAACCCAGCCACCGTCACCGTTCCTACTCCTACCCATCCATTGTCACCGCTCCTACCCAGCCACTATCACCGCTCCTACCCAGCCACCATCACCGCTCCTACTCAGCCATTATCACCGCTCCTACCCAGCCATTATCACCGCTCCTACCCATCCATTATCACCGCTCCTACCCAGCCATTATCACCGCTCCTCCCCAGCCATTATCACCGCTCCTACCCAGCCACTGTCACCGCTCCTACCCAGCCATTATCACCGCTCCTACCCAGCCATTATCACCGCTCCCACCCAGCCATTATCACCGCTCCTACCCAGCCATTATCACCGCTCCTACCCAGCCACCGTCGCCGCTCCTCCCCAGCAATTATCACCGCTCCTACCCAGCCACCGTCACCGCTCCTACCCAGCCATTATCACCGCTCCCACCCAGCCATTATCACCGCTCCTACCCAGCCATTATCACCGCTCCTACCCAGCCATTATCACCGCTCTCACCCAGCCATTATCACCGCTCCTACCCAGCCATTATCACCCCTCCTACCCAGCCACCGTCACCGCTCCTACCCAGCCACTATCACCGCTCCTACCCAGCCATTATCACCGCTCCTACCCAGCCACTATCACCGCTCCTACCCAGTCACCGTCACCGCTCTTACCCAGCCATGGTCACCGCTCCTACCCAGCCACCGTCACCGCTCCTACCCAGCCATTGTCACCGTTCCTACCCAGCCATTATCACCGCTCCTACCCAGCCATTATCACCGCTCCCACCCAGCCATTATCACCGCTCCTACCCAGCCATTATCACCGCTCCTACCCAGCCATTATCACCGCTCCTACCCAGTCACCGTCACCGCTCCTACCCAGCCATTATCACCGCTCCTACCCAGCCACTATCACCGCTCCTACCCAGCCATTATCACCGCTCCTACCCAGTCACCGTCACCGCTCCTACCCAGCCATTATCACCGCTCCTACCCAGTCACCGTCACCGCTCCTACCCAGCCATTATCACCGCTCCTACCCAGCCATTATCACCGCTCGTACCCAGCCATTATCACCGCTCCTACCCAACCACCGTCACCGTGCCTACCCAGCCATTATCACCGCTCCTACCCAGCCACTATCACCGCTCCTACCCAGCCATTATCACCGCTCCTACCCAGTCACCGTCACCGCTCCTACCCAGCCATTATCACCGCTCCTACCCAGTCACCGTCACCGCTCCTACCCAGCCATTATCACCGCTCCTACCCAGCCATTACCACCGCTCGTACCCAGCCATTATCACCGCTCCTACCCAGCCACCGTCACCGTGCCTACACAGCCACTGTCACCGCTCCTACCCAGCCATTGTCACCAGCCACCGTCACCGCTCGCACCCAGCCATCTCAAAGCGTCTCTGGCGCCGGCGGCGAGTCGGGGCGTAATTGATGAATTGAGCTTTAATCATGCTGTGATCCGGCGACCACGGCTGACGCCACCCCTGATGGAAATTAATGAGCGGCGCCAGAGGCCACTATACCGGCGCCGCCCACCGGGCCGTGCACGTGTCGACCCGACTGTGAACCGGCTGTGACCCGGCTGTGACCCTGCTGTGTCCCGCCCCGGAGTTCAGCTAAGGTGGAGAATGGCGAAGGCTTATTTAAGTCAGCGGTGGAGGCTGTAATGGAGACTGTGGTGTGTGCTGTGTCTCGTTTTACCCGCGCTCCGCTGTGGGTCTCCAGCCGAGCGCGCTCCGGTGTGTGTGTGGGGGGGGGGGGGGGGGAGATTCTGCCCCCTCATTATCTTCCGAACAAATAACCGCAGTGAGACGCGCAAGACAGCAATCGAAAGCTCTCAATGAGACGCATCTCATTGAGGGGGGGGGGAGATTCTGCCCCCTTATTATCTTCCGAACAAATAACCGCAGTGAGACGCGCAAGACAGCAATCGAAAGCTCTCAATGAGACGCATCTAAATTATACGTGACATTTTCACAAAAGTCACATGTCAGGTCACGGTCAGGTCAAATGTCAAAATTGAGGTATTTTTGTTTTTGGGCCATACTTTCCATCCAAAGCCTTATATTGCGACTATTATCGCACAAAGTGCTCTCAAAGGTATAATGCATCTCCTGCATAAACAAAAGTGAAATGGTAAGCAAAGGTCAAGGTCAGGTCACAAACGGTCACAGGTCTACGAAAGCCATGCAACACATGTTCTATGAGTTATTTTACACGTATAATTCGATAGTAGCAGCCATTTTCACAATCTGATCCCATATAATGGCCCTCAGGTCAAGGTCAGGTCACAATAAAGACAACATTTGAAACTGAGTAATCTAAATAAAAAGGCATGTTTCTTGACCAGTTTTGTCTCAGAAATACAGCGGTGACATTTATTTGTATGTATCTGGTCACTAAAAGCGAAAAAAGGAACTACAAAAAATGGCATGAGTTACTTATACTTAGGGAGCCATAAGTCAGTCAAAAATAAATACATTGCTTTGTAATTTAGCTTGGCTGGCGTCCATACTTGGTTCTCTAGTATATCTTCCGGTTTTTAAATATCTTCAAAAAAATGATTTGTGGAAATTCTTCCGAAACAAATCTTTTTTTTTGTTTGGGGGGGGAGGGGGGGGGGGGCAAAACCCCAAAATTTCGAAATTCCGAGATAAACATTTGGAAGAGAATGTCATTTACTTTCTTTTGGCGTTTTGTATTTGCAATTTGCACCAAAACTCTATTTTCTACTATTTTTCAAACAGTTATCTTTTTTTCTCAACAAAAATGACATGACATGACGTCATTAAACGTCATTATCTCCCAAAGTGCAACATCAATTTCACTGAAATTTGGCGAGAAGACGTATAATTGATGTAGCATAAGGTACAGAAAGTTTCATGTCGTTAAATATCATAGTTTTCAAGTTAGTGAGAAAGTCCGAGAGCGGGGGCAGACTTTGCCCCCCCCCCCCCCCCCCCCCCCAGCGGGGCGCGGGTAAGCCGCGCCGCTAATACATGCAGTCGAACCGTAGGGTTAGTTTCAGTCTCGAGGGGGTTCGAGGATCAGAGAAGAGTAGCTAACGCCAATCAGCACGGTAACAATGGAGCCCCTTCAACGACACTTCTAACACAACCGACCCTACCCAGACAAGCATGCAACCATCTCACAGCAATCACCAGACATCAATAAGTTCCATCCTAGCTCCCGCCTCACGAGTCAACTAGACCTGCAACAAGTGTTTGCTGATAACCGGCGGCGCCTCTCGGCCCCATTTCGCTCCATTTCATCTGGCACTCCCTCCCTCCGCTCGGTGCCTGGCCACCTCTGCACAGCACCACCGCCGTCCGGAGCGCGGCGGACGGCACCGCGGGACGGCGGCCGGACCGGCCGCCCCCGCCGGCGCGACCCACCGGCGCGACCCACCGCTACACACACACCTAATGGTACGACCAGGAAATGATTTTAGCCCGGCGGCGGCGCCGGCGGACTGATCGCTACACAATGCCGAGAGAACGGCAGACCGGCGGACCGGCCAACCAGCCTCCGAGACTGGCCAAAGACCAGGCAACATACAGACCGCCAGCGACAGATAACGGGCCAAGAGTTGGCTGGGAGGCTGACACTGCTGCACTGACCGACTGGCTGAATGAATGACTCATTGACTGACTGACTGACTGACTGACTGACTGACTGACTGACTGGCTGATTAACTAACTGACCGAACGACCGACAGACTGACTGATTTGAACGGACAGGACGAGACGGAGCGAGACGGACCGGTCGGTAACGACCGGAATAGAGGACGACGTAACAGCACACACACGTCTGCATAACCAAATATAGCATTCAGTGTGGCCATCTGCCTGTGTCCAACATCACCTGGCCGCCTCCTCAGCCAACGCCCGGCGTCGGGGGCCTGCGGCGGACAGCTGCTGACCCTAATATCAGACTCAGCGCCTCGCCGCGATTCTCCCCGAGGGCCAGTCGAGACGCCCCCGCCGGCCTCCCACCGGGTGCCGCTGGCGCACAGTCCCAGAGCTGACCGACAGGCCGGCCGCCCCGCTCTGCGTCCTATTTGCGCCCGCACAATGGCCCCGGCAAATTGAAAGGCGCCAGCTCAGCGCCGTTTGCCGGCCGCCAGGTGGTATCGGCCCACCAATATCGGCCGAGACGTTAGCATGAAGTCGACACTGGGCACAGAAAGAAGCTGCCACTTACTGCAGAAATCACTGGCTAAAAAAACAACACCATTTTCCAGCAGCGCACCCAGCGATTTTTCCGTGTCGACTGCATGATTCCTCTGCGCAGCAGTAATTCTTTCCGGTGGTGTCGACCGCAGGACTCTTTTATACCCTATACAGCAGCGACTTTCTGGCCATGGTGGCTGCAGGATCCCTCTGTAAAGCAGTGATTTTCCGGCCGCGTCAACTACAAGATGCTGTGACTTTCAGGCCCTGTCAGCAGCAGGATTCCTCTACACAGCAACCATTTGCTGGGCGTGCCCGCTACAAAATTCCTCTGTCCAGCAGCAACCGGCGCCGGTCGGCTAATTCATCTTCTCGGTAACTCGGTTTTCGAGGTTCGCCGACAAAGACGCGGTCTCCCAGCGGAACGCGGTCGCGGACCCCGCGCCGGGGGGGGGGGGGGGGGGAGGGAGTCCGCCGCCGGCTGTCGCACTCCCGGTTGCCGACGCACGTCGTCGCCGTTAATAACCCTTCCGAAGTATTTCAGGAAGTTTTAATGGCGCACAATCGAGTTAGCAGTCATGAGAGGGCGTAACTCGGCGGCGAGCGGGCCGTGTGGGACACCGGTGGTCATCGGGCCGCCGCACACCGCACAGCCTCGACCAGGCCAGTGCAAGGACACGGCACTGGCTGGAGAGCAGGTGTAAAGACTGCTACACATCTAGAGCGGAGGCCGGGGAACGGACAGGGCAATGTGTGCGTGTTCGTCACGAAGGGTTCCGATAACCTTGTCCTGTCCTGTCCTGTCCTGTCCTGAGCTTGTCCTGAGCTTCCAAGTCCTAACTTGTCCTGAGCTTCCGAGAGCCGGACGAAAGTTCAGAGTTTCCGATTCCGAGACAAATTTATGGTTACATTGCGGATGTTCTCGAATACATTCTGATTCTGATTCTGGGAGAGTATCAAGGGAGGGCCGGAAAAAGTTACCTGGTTTTGAAAGGGCAGAATGAAACGGAAATTTCGAATGCAAGAATTATTTTCGATAGAGCTACAAAACAAAGATATGCGATGTGGACGAGAAACAGAGACAGGAGACGAGAAAAGACAAACATTTGTGAATCTGGTTATGACAGACAACAGTTCAAAGAGTCCTCTCCCCCTGTTGCGCCGCGCCGGGCAAAACAACTTCTGCCTCCAGCGCCCGACACACACGCCAATGTCTGACACGTCGTCAACTAAACACCGTATGCAAAAAGAAAAAGAGCAGAAGCAAAAATGCAATAAAGGAAAATTGACATTCGCCATCATGTTGGCACCCTGTCGAAGTTCTAGAGTGTGCTTGTCAGCACAACCAGCGTAGTTCAGCGTAGCGGCACGCGGCAAACGGCGTTAGATAGGTCGTGACAACTCTATCGAATATATAAGTCAATGTTTAGGCAAGATCAACATTGGGGTCATTAGAAGCCACCAAAGG
>JAXIVJ010006709.1:0-2500 GCA_036785665.1 Chirona hameri | reverse complement strand
TTTTTACCAAAACCGCCAAAAAATCGTTGCCGACGTCATACTCCGAACCATGAGACCGATTTGAGTGAGGTCTTCACCATTCGATCCGTCGTGGTCCAAAACGGTGCTGTTTTGAGTTGTATCCACTTTGGTCTAATCTAAGTGGACCAAATTGGACCAAAACCGCCAAAAATCGTTGCAGACGTCATGCTCCGAACCTATGAAACCGATTTGAACGGACTCTTCGCCATTCGATCCGGCTTGGTCTAAACGGTGTCATAATGAGTTTCATCCACTTCGGTTCAATCGAAGTGGACCTAAACAGCCCAAAATCGTTGCCGTCATGCTCCAAACCTATGGGACCGATTTGGGCGGGGTCTTCACCTTTCGATCCGTTTTGGACCACGCCGGATGGCTGCGTGGTGTTGCTAGTCACCCTGACAATGTGTATATAAAAATCGGGTCTCTAGCTGAAAAGGTAGCTGAAATATGCACCCGTTACCCCTCCCCTTGGGGGTAATTCGAAAACACGCCAGTACCAGGTGACAGACTGAATAGCATAAGGTTCCGTCTTCGCACTCCTCGGCGTCTAAACAGGTGTAGCCCCAACCCCACACCAGCACAGCCCGGTCCCAGCAGGTGCACGAACGGGCGGACGCGGGCAGGGCGCGGAAATATCACCTTCACACCGAAAAAGCAGGCGTCACGCGTGTTTACGCGGAGTCTGCATGCGTGAAGCGTGCGGACGCGGAGTCCGCATCCGGTGTGAAGCCTGCTTTACTCATACCATCCCAGGCCAGTCACAACGGGTGTAACCTGACACGCCAGTCGCAACACACAGAACCGCGCCTCAACAGGCAGAACTCCGCACTATTCCAGGCCAATCGCAACAGGCAGAACTCCGCACTATTCCAGACCAATCGCAACAGGCAGAACTCCGCACTATTCCAGGCCAATCGCAACAGGCAGAACTCCGCACTATTCCAGGCCAATCGCAACAGGCAGAACTCCGCACTATTCCAGCCCAATCGCAACAGGCAGAACTCCGCACTATTCCAGGCCAATCGCAACAGGCAGAACTCCGCACTATTCCAGACCAATCGCAACAGGCAGAACTCCGCACAATTCCAGCCCAATCGCAACAGGCAGAACTCCGCACTATTCCAGGCCAATCGCAACAGGCAGAACTCCGCACTATTCCAGGCCAATCGCAACAGGCAGAACTCCGCACTATTCCAGACCAATCGCAACAGGCAGAACTCCGCACTATTCCAGCCCAATCGCAACAGGCAGCCGACACACCCCCCGCCCTGTCGCGCCGCCCCCCACCAGAGCCCACCCTTCCAACGCCCCCGCCCCCGCCCCCGGCCCGGCCCGGCCCGGCCCGGCCCAGCCCAGCCCAGCCCAGCCCAGCCCGGCCCGGCCCGGCCCGGCCCAGCCCAGCCCAGCCCAGCCCCAGCCCAGCCCAGCCCAGCCCAGCCCAGCCCAGCCCAGCCCAGCCCAGCCCAGCCCAGCCCAGCCCAGCCCAGCCCAGCCCAGCCCAGCCCGGCCCAGCCCAGCCCGGCCCAGCCCGGCCCGGCCCAGCCCGGCTCCGGCGCCCGGCCCGGCTCCGGAGCCTGCCCCGGCGCCCGCCCCCGCCCCGCCCCCGGCTGCTCCGGCGCCCGGTCTTATCACCGGCGGCAGCACATCGTAATGATGACGCGCTGTTCCATTTCTAAAGGCAACAGGCTCGCCAGACAATCACTGTTTTTAATGTTTTGATGAGTTGCTCCGGGCGGAGCCAAGAAAAATAGTCGGGAGAAAATTGTGCGGCCGACTGGAAAAAAGCCGCAGCAGCCGGCGGGTCGACACCGCGGGCCGATAGAGGGGCAAGCCGGATACAGGCTTCGGAATGCGGTACAGGGGAAGCGGCCGATAGAGGGGCAAGCCGGATACAGGCTTCTGAATGCGGTACAGGGGAAGCGGCCGATAGAGGGGCAAGCCGGATACAGGCTTCGGAATGCGGTACAGGGGAAGCGGCCGATAGAGGGGCAAGCCGGATACAGGCTTCGGAATGCGGTACAGGGGAAGCGGCCGATAGAGGGGCAAGCCGGATACAAGCTTCGGAATGCGGTACAGGGCGATCGAATGCGAATTTCACTGCCGCATAGGATGTGACATTAAATATGAAACCCAGCGCACGGCAAACTTTCAGTTTGAATCGCTACATGTCATTATGAGATGTCAAAAACAGCAAAACAGCTCTCACAACTGATCAAACTATGAAATGCAATCGCACGAAGATATTTGATATTCAGTTTCACATATTTAATTGAATAAGAGGGATAAAGAAAAATAAATATTTCGAAACTTGTAAAAAGAGCACAAATAAACTAGACGAAACAGCTTATGTAATTCCAAAAGACTTTTCCTAAAATAAAATTGACCCAATCATAAAACTGGTACAGACATACGCGAGACCATATCAACTGAAATGTAAATACCACAACTAAGCCTATTTTTCACCCAAGGGGCCGTCGAA
>JAXIVJ010006708.1:0-65153 GCA_036785665.1 Chirona hameri | reverse complement strand
TTACTTTTTTCCAATATACAGTGTGCAATATTGCGCAGCACGTGCGCTGTTGTTGCTGATCTCCTGTAAATCAAATTGTTCTATTTTTATTTCACCGCCAGCTTACTATGATGTTCATTTTTAGCATTCCCCATTTTATCAGTGTCCATTTTAGCATTCACCATTTTAGCATTGTCCATTT
Source organism: Chirona hameri (assembly GCA_036785665.1). Taxonomy (NCBI): domain Eukaryota; kingdom Metazoa; phylum Arthropoda; class Thecostraca; order Balanomorpha; family Balanidae; genus Chirona; species Chirona hameri. The sequence continues at coordinate 64,972 of JAXIVJ010006708.1, read as the reverse complement.
TAGCATTCCCCATTTACGCATTGTCCTTGGGCAAGAATCTTTCATATTTCTTTTAATCTGTCATCAAGAATCAAGATTCTGCAGAATATAATTAAAGGCATCTCCAAAAGTTATTAAGATGTCCATGTTATATCAGCTATACAGTTTCAAGAAGTTATTAAAAGGGTCAGTTTACCTTTCAGCAGGGGCGCAGCCAGGGGGGGGGGCAAGGGGGGGAATTGCCCCCCCCCCCCCACCCTTACGGGTCACAGGGGCCCCGCCGAGATTGGCCCAGATACCATTCTGCATTAGCTAAATGGGCTTTCAAAAAGTCACAGAGGAGCCCTCAAACCAGGAAAGGGTCACTCTGGTGAATGTCAAGGGCCCTCAGAGACACTGAAAGGCTTTCGAAGCCAGCCCAGGGGGCTTCTTGGGCATGTCCAGGGGCCCATTGAGCTCACCGATGGGCCAAAAAACTGTCCAGGGGCCTCTCGAGCATGTCCAGGGGGCCCCATTGAGCCCACGTAAGGGCGCACAAACATGCCCAGAACTTTTAGAGCATTCCCTGGGGCCCATTGAGCCCACTCAGGGCCCCCCAAACCGGCCCAGGGGCCTCTAGAGCATGTCCACTTGTCCAGGGGCCAATTGAGCCCACCTACGGCCAAACAAACCTGCCCAGTGGCCTCTCCGAGCATGTTCATGGGCCCATTGAGTATGTTCAGGGCCCCTCTCGAGCCTGGCCAGGGGCCCATTATAGTCTGTTTTTGGGGCCTCTTGAACCTGCCCAGGGGCCCATTATAGTTTTCCCAGAGGCCCGTCGAGTCTGTTCAGGGGACTCTCGAACCTGCCCAGGGCCATTAGAGCCTGCCCAGAGGCCTCTCGAGCTTGCCCAGGGGCCCATTGAGTCTGTTTCAGGGGCCTCTCGAACCTGCCCAGGGGCCTCTCGAGCTTTCCCAGGTGCCCATTGAGTCTGTTCAAGGGCCTCTTGAACCTGCCTAGGGGCCATTAGAGTATGTTCAGGGGCCCCTCGAGCTTTTCCAATGGTCCATTGATCCTGGTTCAGGGGCCTATCGAACCTGCCCAGGGGCTATTCAAGTCTGACCAGGGCCTCTCGGCCTTGACAAGGGGCATTGAGTCTGTTCAGGGCCCTCTCGAGCTTATCCAGAGGGCCATTGAGTCTGTGAACGGGGCCCTCGAGCCTGCCAGGGGTTTGCTAACCGTCGCCTGGAGCGCCTGCTATAGCTGGAGCGCCTGCTAGCCGGTGGTCGGCGCAGTCATAATGAGCGGTAATGTGCTGTACTCTGACCCACCTGGTGCAATGTTTTCTTGGGTTTAAAAATGGTAATTTGATATGTCTGATGCGTTTTTGAATTGGGGGGGGGGGGGCGGTGGTAGTACAAAACAATTAGCAATTTTCCTCTCAGGAGAGTATGTGCTTCAATATTTGTTTGCCAGGGGCGTCGCCGGACGGGAGGGTCGGGTGAGGTCTGGGCAAACTCCCCGCACTTTTAGAAGGTGGGGGAGGTGGGGGACATCACGTTTTTTTCAATATACAGTGTGTTCTCAGGTCGACCCCCACCTTTTGCGGGAAAAATTAAAAATTATCGTACAAATTGCCTTTGCAGTGCAGTCAAAAACTGGAAAATTCGCGGCATGACATAAGTTTCGCAATTGCTTATACAAATTTGGGAAATGGGAAAAAGAATTTCATTAAGTGTCTGGCAGAGGCTCTCCTTGGCGGTAATTGCTGACCCCAGGGCCCATTCCCTCCATCAAATATTCACTTTTAAGTTTCAAGCAGGCTACATGTTTAGCTAGTTTGCCGAGTTCCGAAAAAGGCGACACGAACGCAAAGACGAGGAGATCGGCACCCGGAAGCTGCTCCAGCGGTGCACAATTTGCTGGACCGAAGCGCTAATAGTGGGAACCGGCCAGGACCATCTCATCAAGCCATCTCACCTCACGGTCTGCTTCCAATATTAACATTTCGTTTTCCAGGACGTAAAATTTAAATTTGCACGCCGCTTCGCGGCGTCACATCGGTAGTCATCGTCATAACGAAGTCATAGTCATCATCATCGGTTCGTCGTAACGCTGAATTGAATGAATAGCATTTTTAGCTTATTATCCGAGCTACAAGGCCCACCGTCTATATTTCTGAGTTTTAGCAGGCAAAACCGTAAAAATTTGGCGCCGCTTCGCGGCGCTAACAAACAAGTACATACCTACCTACTATAACATGAAAATACACATAAAAAATGCTGCAAAGCCTTAAATACACGTATCAAAATGGGGGTACATTTTTCGTCATTACAGCCGCCCCCACACTCAAAAGCCGACCCCACCTGTTGTCAGCTAAGATATGTTTTATCTCCTGTACGTAACAATACAAATTAGTAATGCGCTCAGTACAATGTCTACTGAGGGTCCTGGTTCAATCCAGCTCATCAAAAGTAGACGAAGAAAAATTGTTAAAAAGGGGGCCTCACAAAATAAAGTGGCCGAAATCCGTAGAGTTTTTCATATCCAGGGGTATTTTTTTGGGGTGGGGGCCTCTCCCAGGGGCTTGCCCCCCCCCTTTCTGAAGGTCTGGCTGCGCCCCTGCCTTTCAGAGGAATGTGCTTGCAGACTGAGAGAGAATGTGCCAGTCATCGAAGTCCTGAACTAAATGGCGTCTTTCCACATCTTGGCCGGCTCGCAATACCTACGTGTATACTCATCGCTAATATCATTCCATCATAGATACTGCTGGACGCAGTCAGTGACTGCAGTCGCAACATGGGCGAAGGCCATGTCACGAGTCTGCCCGGTGGACCTGTGCATGGCCAAGGTCTTTGATTGCAGGAACCGTAATATGCTACTGAACAAACTAGAATGCTATGGCATATTTGCCACTCTGATTCGAAGAATATTTTGGATGTCGCAAACCAATCTTAAAAGGACGTGAAACGGAGCGAGATGTTCCAGTGGGAGTGGTGCATGATCTACACTATAAACCCACGCCATCCCGCGGGCGTCTGAGCGCCCCCTTCTAACTCGGCTCTTATGGGGAGAAACGGAATATAAAATACGGTTCAATAGCTCGTGAAAAAAAAATATGTGGAAACTACTTCAGTCATGTTTTGTCTCATGTCAATACTGAGGTCCCAGAGATCATCAAAGGTCAAATTTTCCATCAAAAGAAACCCCAAAATTAGAGTCCTGCATGGGACACATTTCCAGCCCCCATCCCGTTCCATCCCATTCAGCCAGCCACCCAAATCCGTTCCAATCCGATTTCATAATTGATGGGGCTTCCATTCCCACCCGTTTCAGCATATTCCACTTTTTGTGGTGCTAAAAAATGATATGGTCTCTCAAACCCGTTCCAACCCGTTACATTTCCAAAAAATGCCCCATTCCCACCCATTTCAATCCCGTTCTCATTCCCATACGGGATTCCCATTCCATGAAGGGCTCTAACCAAAATATCTCGGGAACTATTAAATATCTATTATTACGGGAACTAGGCAAGACAAAAAAAAAACAGAAATGGTAACCGAAAGCTCTTGAAAAATGCTACCGCCATTGGTGTCCTCAAATTTTAGCTCGGGTCAGGTCTCAGAGTTTAGGCTCCTGAATCCAGAGGCTATAAAAGGTCATGCAGACTGTTTTGGCAAACAAGTTTTTTTGGTTAATAACGTCTTATCCAAGCACGACAGAACAATAATGTGTACGTTATCATGTTTATCTTAAGGCGCTTCGAATCATATTATTTTGCAATTGGTTTAAGTCAAATGATTTTTCCCCTCAGTTCAGCAGGGTCATCTGAGGTCATCCGAAGGTCATATGGCGGCCCAGGTGGGTCGCACGGCACATTTTTTAAAGGCCTCGACGAGATAAACACAATGGTGTCCGTTAAACGTCTTTATCTTTATTTAATCAAAAGTCGTTGGCAAAAACTTGTTGGTGACCTCGGATGGCCTCAGATGACGTTGAAGGGCTCAATGATTAAAATTGTGCCTGGGTCGTCCACAATAACCTATACTAACATGATTTTGACAGATTTGGTCTGATATAATGTGTATCACTTGAATAAGAAGCATTTGCAATTTTATCATTGACTTTTATTGGGGAGGTCACGTGTTCTACCTGACCTTAGGTCACCGATATAAAATATCTGAGATAAACGAATTGTAGTTGCTTATGGCCTAGTTAATTATGTAATATAGAAACCACTCGGCCCAAAATCTGTGGCTGTGGCACGACCGCAAACGTTTTGGAGGCGGAATCACGTGACCTGACCTGAGATGACCCGAGGTAAAAAATTGCACACTATGTGGATGATTGCACACAATGTGAAAAATTGCACACATCGCGGAGGCTCCACGACTGTTCCTTGCTTGCGGCGTGGTCCAAGGCTCAATTCTGGGACCAGTGTTATATTTACTTTTTGCGTATGACTTGACATCGTTTTTATGCGACACCAAGACGGTGTTATACGCTGACGACGTGCAATTTATCCACTGTGGTCTCCCCAACCAACAGGGAGAGCTGCAAAGAGACATCGAGTCAACGCTGAGCAAAGCGCAGCAATGGGTTGTTGAAAACACTTAAAATTAACCCAACCAAATCATGACCTTGCTCTCATTTCTTCTCCACAAAGGATGTTTGGACACAATTTCGAATACGTTTTGGCAATGCAACTCTTCACGCATCTGGTAGTGCTAAAATTAAAGAGGTCGTTTTGGACAGTAATCTTACTTTCGAAAAGCATGTTTTTGTCATGACGCAACGATGCTACGCAACGCTGTTCGGTCTGTCAAATTTGCGCACCGACTGCCAGAAGAAGTAAAAAAGTGTATCATTGAATCATTGTTTTTTCCGCATATATTGTATTGTGCGACGGTCTGGGCAGGCTGCAACGCAACACAACGTAAACGTATACAAATAAAAATAATAAAGCACAGCGCAAGAATTGTTAAATGCTGCCGTCGTCAGATACGTATGATGCCTATGCCTGTGGATTGAAATGGCCGAAAGTGGACGAACTTGTTGCCGAGCGAGACCTGGTGATGGTACATCGTCTGCTGTATGATAATAATGCACCGATCTGTCTGAGAGATTTGCTGTCGTACCGCGAGAATGTGTCCGCCAGAGAAACCCGAGGTTCTGCAGCAGGGCTGCTGCACATGCCTTGAGTCCGCACCGAGCACGCCCGTCGATCGTTCAGATTTCGGTCAACGGCCAAATGGAACGAGGCGCCGGGCGAAGTGCGAGACGCTGGAGCAGTGACGGTGTTTCGTACGTGGATGAGGGCAGAGGGCGTGGCTGACAGCAGATCGCTAACTCTACAAGAAACGATTGTCTTGTGCTTGTAACGTTTTTACGTCGACAATTTTGTTTGTGGATTTATTTTAATAGTGTAACTGTGATACAATGTAAAATGACACTTGGGGTGAAACAAAACACCTGTGGCGAAAACGGCAGCGCGCAGCGCCGGCTGCACCGCTGTTCTTTCCTCGAAAACCTTAGTGGGTGAGGTTAATGAGTTTGTTGAGTTTCAATAATCGATAGCTGCCCCTCCAAGTAACGAGAGGCTAATAATAATAAAGTTCATAATCTGATGAAAATATACCGAAAATCATAATGATTATGTACGTTACACTTACATGGTGTAGATGAACGACTGACTGTTGGAATGTCTGACGAACCTTATACATTTTGACCCTGGATACGGCTAGGGAAAACAGTGAAAAACATGGGAATGAGCACATTATGGGAAAATATGTTTCTGAATCATATTTCCCATAATTCAAATAATTGAAAACACTTTTAAAAAGTGTTTTAAATTCGATTTAGAAAACGCTCCATTTCCCATTGCTTCAACAAAAACATGCCCCCGGGCGCCCTCTTGCATACGTCACAGGCATCTTCCCAGATATAGTAGGAACTAAACTTCGAGCCCCTGAGAAGATTCAAGGCCCTATAACAACAGGTTGGACGGAGATTTATACCAAAATTATACCAAGTTTTGCAATGACATTATGGTAACTTATCCATACAGTGGTAATTCCAGTCACCATGCCATTCAAACTGGGAATTATGACAGCAACAAGATATTTTGTGTTCACATTATCACCGTTTTTTAGTTATAAAGAAGAATATATAAATTATAGTACAGGATTCTTAGTAGTAGGATAGAATGTTTTTTCTCAAGACTAATTTTGCCAGATTGTACAATTCTGGCGCGCCAGGGACAAATAGCAATAACAATTTATATTCCCCGCTTTTCGCTTTTACCTATGGCTTGCTACATTCAATATACAAAGTTGCGATATTCATATATATAGTTCTTCACTTCATTTGCAATTCCCTGTGATGAATTTTGAGTAGAGCTTAGTAGTGACCAGTGACATTTTTTCAATATACAGTGTGGAATATTGCGCAGCACGTGAAATGTTGTTGCTGATCTGCTGCAAAATCAATTGTCCTATTTTTATTTCACCGCCAGCTTAATATGATTTCATTTTAGCATTGCCCATTTTAGCATTGTCCTTGGGCAAGAATCTTTCATATTTCTTTCAATCTTTCATCAAGAATCAAGATTCTTCAGAATCTAATTAAAAGCATATCTAAAAGTTATTAAGATGTCATGTTATATCAGTTATACAGTTCAAGAAGTTATTAAAAAGGCCAGTTTATCTTTTCAGAGGAATGTGCGTGGAGACTGAGAGAGAATGTGCCAGTCATTGAAGTCCTGAACGTCTTTCCACATCTGGCGTCTTTCCACATCTTGGCCGGCTCGCAATACCTACGTGTACACTCATCGCTAATATCATTCCATCATAGACACTCTGCTGGACGTAGTCAGTGACTTCAGCCGCAGCATGGGCGAAGGCCGTGTCACGAGTCTGCCCGGTGGACCTGTCCAATGTCTTTGATTGCAGGAACCGTAATATGCTGCTGAACAAGCTAGAATGCTATGGCATATTTTGCCACTCTGATTCGAAGAATATTTTGGATGTCGCAAATGGATCTTAAAAGGATGTGAAATGGAGGGAGATGTTCCAGTGGGCGTGGTGCATCATCTACACTATAAACCCACGCCATGCCGGGGGCGTCTGAACGCCCCCTTCTAACTCGGCTCTTATTGGGAGAAACGGAATTAAAAATAATGTTCGATAGTTTGTGGAAAAAATTATGTCGAAACCACTACAGTCACTTTTTTGTCTCAGGTCAGTATTGAGGCCCCCAGAGATCATCAAAGGTCAAATTTTACCATTTTGGGATTTTGCCCCAGAAACCTAAAAATATATCGGGAACTATTATAGGTAAAAAAAACACGGAAAAAGCAATCGAAAGCTCTTGAAAAATGCTACCGCCATTGGTGCTCTCAAATTTTAGGTCAGGTCAGGTCTTAGAGTTTAGGCTCCTGAATCCAGAGGCTATAAAAGGTCATACAGACTGTTTTGGCAAAACGTTTTTAGTTAATAACGTCTTATCCAAGCGCGATAGAACAATAACTTCAACGTTATCGTGTTTATCTCCTCAAAGCGCTTCGAATTATGTTATTTTGCAATTGGTTTAACACGCGCCTTGGAGGTCCTCTGATAATTACACGCCCTGGAGGGGGGCGGATTCCCCCCCCCCGTATGATCTCGAAAACCACGCAACGCAGTGACAAGCGGAAAACGACGTTAGATAGCTCGAGACAAGCTCTTTCGAAAGTATTTCGTTCATTTTTCTTTCTCAGGTCAATATTGAGGTCACCAGAGGTCATCAAGGGTCAGATTTTCCATTTTAGGACTTCGCTTCGAACACCCCCAAATATCTCGGGAACTATGATAGTTAGCAGCAAACGGAAGAAAAAAAAACAATCGAAAGCCCTTAACCCGCGAATTACTGGGGGAGGGGGGCTATTTCCCCCCTCTCCCCTCCCGTTATTTTGCACTAACTCCTAAACGAACACAGATATCGTCACCAAACCTGCAGTACCTTCTCTCACATCAATTCTACACATGTTGGCAAACGGAAAAATATGAGGCTATGATAGGTCAACCAGGAATGACGTCAGAGTGACGTCATGTTCTTCGTTTTTTGTTGCAAAATAATGGTTTTCGGAAAACGCTGTAAAAGATACGATAATTGAGATAAACTGAATTGTTTAAAATCAAATTACTGACAATAGACTGGGCTATCAAACTGCTATCTCGGATTTTTGAGTTTTTTTATTCAAAATTTTGAGAAATCCAAATACATGTTTTTTTGTTGGTACAAAATTTTCAAGAAAAAACAGAATTATCAAAAAACCGGAAAACATGTGATCGAGACGTATGCGGTGAATATGTGTACCAAATTTTAAGTCAATATCTTTATCAATGACCGAGTTATGACCTTTAAATGACAAAAATCGACCACTTCTCACAGCATTACTATGTATAAAAAACGCATTTCCATTTTTGCTTTTTACTTCGATTTATATGGAACAAACAATGTTCTAATGTCATTTTTCGCGTTCTATACGAAAAACAACCCCATAAACATGTGTTACAACGCCTAATGACCGTAATCTGCAGTTTGACCTCGTGACCTCGGATGACCTTGACCTGACCCAAGGTCACACACAGCTTATAAAGGTACTTAGAAGTGTCAGACACACGAATCATATAGATTTATCGACAGCTTATGCGTTTAATATCGCAATTTTGCGCGACAATTCCATCCATCGAGACCTTTTGACACGGTCAAACATTGTTTACTTGACCTGACCTGTGACGTCAGCGGTGACCCTGAGATCAACAATATTATATTTCCCTTGATAAATTTACCAGGGCTATCGAATGCCGTTTGAATTTTTACATTCGGTCCAGTAGTTCCGGAGATCAGAGGGGGGGGGGGGCAAAAAATAGCCCCCCCCCCCCCAGTAAGTCGCGTTATGAAATATACCCCAGTAACTCGCGGGTTAACAAATGTAATCGCCATAGGTGTCATCAGATTTAAGCTCAGGTCAATAGTTTAGGCTCCAGAGGTCATCAAATGTCAAAAAGGTGATTTTTTTGCAAAACTATTTTTCGCAAATAACTTGTATCTAATAAAGATAAAGCAATAGTGTGTACGCCATCGTGTTTATCTCATCAAGGCGCTTCGAATCATATTCATGGTGACCGGATTAGGTCAACTGAGAAATTTAACCTCAGGTCAAGGTCAAGTGGTGACCCAACTTGGTCATGTTGCCCAATGGGAGACGTATCTCGACGAGACACACACACATTGGTACCATTTTCTCTTCTCTATCTTCATTATGTCGATAGTTATTGACAAAACAGTGTTGGCGGTCACGAAATTGAGCTGACCTTAGGTCACCGATATTAGAAATCCGAGATAAACAAATTGTTGGTATCTATGCCCTTATGAAATCCTGCAAGATTGAAACCGATCGGCCTAAAACTGTGTCTGTGGTACTACTGCAAACGTTTTAGAGTTGAGGTCATCACGTGACCTGGTCTGGTGACCTGACCTGAGATGACCCGAATTCAAGAATTTTAATTAATGTGGGTAGTTACTTGCCGAACAGGTATGCAACAAAAAACGGGGGCGCTGCGCGTCGCCGTTTTTGCGCTATTTTTGACAAACCGGGGGGGGGGGCGGATTTCGCCCCCCTCCCCCTCCTCCAGGGCGCGTGTCAAGTCAAATGATTTTTTGCTCAGTTCAGCAGGGTCATCCGCGGTCATCAGAGGATTATATGGCGGCCCAGGTGGGTCGTACGGCGCATGTTTTGAAGCGCCGATGAGATAAGCGCCGACGAGATAAAGGTGTTATATGCTGAACGAGACGAGAACGAGCTATAACGAGACATCGAGTTAACGCTGAGAAAAGCCCATTGATGGCTTGTTGAAAACACTCAAAATTAACCCAACCAAATCTGACCTTGTTCTCATTTCTTCTCGACAAAGGATGTTTGGACACAATTTCGAAGTACGTTTTGGCAATGCAACTCTTCACCCATCTGGTAGTGCGAAAATTATAGGGGTCGTTTTGGATAGTAATCTTACTTTCGAAAAGCATGTTTCTGTCATGACGCAACGATGCTACGTAACGCTGTTCGGTCTGTCAAAATTTGCGCACCGACTGCCAAAAGAAGCAAAAAAGTTTATCTTTGAATCATTGTTTTTTCGCATATATTGTATTGTGCGACGGTCTGGGCAGGCTGCAACGCAACATAACGTAAACGTATACAAAAATAATAAAGCACAGCGCAAGAATTATTAAATGCTGTCGTCAGACACGTATGATGATTTTGTGTCCTCGGGCAGCCTGTGGATTGAAATGGCCGAAAGTGGACGAACTTGTTGCCGAGCGAGACCTGGTGATGGTACATCGTCTGCTGTATGATAATAATGCACCTATATGCCTGAGAGATTTGTTGTAGTACCGCGAGAATGTTCCGCCAGAGAAACCCGAGGTTCTGCAGCAGGGCTGCTGCACACAGCCCCCCTCCACGAATCGCGGGCTCCCTTTACTATGACGTCACCACGGCGGTCAGAATCCCTTTACCCTATTCTAACACACGTAAATAATGAAGACAATTACGAAGGACTGACGCCAAGAGTATGCCGTTAACGGTATATCAAAATACTTCATTGGAAGCGGACGTTCTTGGTTAATTGAGAAATACGCCTCAAAAAGCAAAAATCATGGTAAAAAGGGCAAAATTATGCTGTAGCAGTGACCACTGCATGAGGGAGGAAAGGATTGCCTTCAACAAAGGGAAAAATTTCTTTCAATATTACCCCAAATAAAGGAATCTCTTTGAGAATTGTGGTAGAATTCTGCTGCCAGATGCTACCAAATCCAATTCTCGCTTCACTCTGATGGTATGGCTGCTCGACCTATATTAATCCCAGATCATCCATTTATGTGCTTTTAACTCTAAATAATCTACAGGCAATTATTTTAGACCGGCATAATTGCAGCGCCAGCCAAAGTTTTTACTTTACTACCATAGTTTTGGCCAGTGCATCATCCTGGTATAGTGCGCCATTTTTGTATTACGGTTTTTTAGTATTCAGTGTGAAAAATGCTCTGTTTTGTCGTAGTTTAAGATCAATATGTAGTTTATACATGTGTTGATTTTATATTTTTTACCCGTTATTGGTATAGCTTGAACTATTCCATTACACATTGACATTAGTGCTGTTCACAATGTGCTAACATGTAAGCACATTTAGGCCAGTATGCAAAACGTGGCAGGAACATTGACAAAATATTTTTGGCAGCCCAAATCCTGCCCCATTTGGGGCAGGCTTTTCTGGTCAAATTTTGCTCCTCGGGCAGCAAATACTGTTGACCGGGGTGGTCGGTCATCTTCACGATCACGTTTTATCTAGTGTGAATCAGTAAATTGTTACTTCTGCCCCCAAAAGTCAGAAGCTGCCCCAAAATTTTCCAAAGCTGCCCCAGTTTTGATGTGTTGTGCCAACCCCACCCTGACAAGATCTCGTTGAAACTTGCCATGTTTTCAGACTGGTTATTGATTCAACGTTTTGGGAACAATTCAATCATGATTCATTTTTGAATCTGAATTATTCAATCACCGTTCGATTCACAGCTAAAATGTTAACCATTGATTATTTCCGATTCAAAGAATCAAAACAAAGATTTTAATCTATTCACGTTTGATTTAACATTTAAATATATGTGGTGAATTTGTCAAATAATAAAAAATGGAAACATACATATATATCATCATTAAAACATTGTTACAGTGATACTATTTCAATATGAATAAATGTAGCCACAGGGACTGCATGTATTCAGACAATTTACCAGTGTACTTGAATTGTTAAGAATCGTTAAATCTTTTGATTTAATCAGCCCTGATTTGATGCGGGTTTTGATTCAATCACAATTCATGAATCAAAAGATCTGATGGTGAATTCATTATATTTTGATTCAAGGAATTTTGATTGAACGATTCCAATTGATTCAATCAGTGTTGAATCAATAACCAGTCTGCTGACGTTTTGCATACTGGCATTTAGGCAACTGATTGTGTATTTGCCATTTAACCCAACTTTACATTAGTAGTTTTCCTAGATGAATTTGGATCTTGGACAAATTTTGGATGCATGGATGATGTCAACCTTGGAACTTGATTGGAACATGGTTTGCATTTTGCTGAAAGCATCCATACCAGCATACATTGTGGAAGGAGGTCTTGGTCTGTTTTCAGCCTTTACTTAACTTTAGCTTTGTTTTACCATTTAACATCTAGTTGCACAATGATATGTAAGCCAGTTTGTTATCTATGTTATACCTGCTGGGCTAATAGCACTGGACTGGGCCAAAAAAACTTGCTCTTGGCTTGTGTTCACTATTACATGCTAAAAAAGTCCAAAATTGTTGAAAGTAAATAAAGGCTTAAAAATAATTTGACAGGACTGGACTTTATGGCCTTTGCATTTCTCTAAGCAGTATTTGTGTTTTCTAGGCTGAATGCTGTGCTGGCAGTGAGCAGCTGTCGGCGCCGCTTGGTCGGGTGACACTGCCGTCCACAACGGCCACCTCAACTGACAAACTGCGATGCTTCAAGGACATTGTGCATCAAAACAGGTGACAATGCTGGCAAGTTGAGGGGTGGGGAAGGTACTATGATGTGATACAGTTTGGAGATATTTGTGTGACAAAACTGTAGGGATACATTGATAGATGAATTGATGTATTAAGGTTCAGTGTCAAATTGTCAAATATAATGCTGAGTAGTTTCAAATGTAGTTGTGTGAAAAAGATAGACTCTAACTCCAGTTATTTATTAATTTGATGTTTTCTTCATAAAAATGTGTGACAACACTCGCTTACAACAGAAGTATTGCACATTTGAGTTCAGACTGATTATGTATTCAACTTTTTAGAATTGATTCTTTCCAATTCAAATAATAATACAAATAATCGATTCACATTAGATTCAACATTTAAATATAAATGTTGAATTTATGTAAAATTAATACAAATGGAAACATACATATATATGATCACTAAAACATTGTTACAGCAATAATATTTCAGCATACATGAATGTAGACACTGGGACTGCATTGTATGTGCACAATTTACCATGTGCACTTGAATAGTTCAGAATCGTTAAATCTTTTGATTTAATCAGCCTTGGTTCCATGCAGGTTTTGATTCAATCACGATTCATGAATCAAAATATCTGGTCGTGAATCGAGTCTTCTTTGATTAAAGGAATTTGTATTAAACGATTCCAATCAATTCCATCCAAGTCGAATCAATAACCAGTCCTGAATTCCATTTGGTCGACCGATTGTATTCCAGGCTGTCGTGATTTATGTGAATATGTGACTGTTGCAGACACTCGATAAGTAGCTGACCCCATTTTCAATGGACTGATTTCGGCATGCTCATGATCTTTGGCAGGGAGCTGGACATCGAGCCGAAGTCGCGGTCGCATTCAGCTGGCGCTGATCGCCTGCCACTACGACGACGACGTGCTGGTGACGCTGTTGGGACGCGGGGCCGACAGAGTGTTGCGATGCGCACGGCTGGACGACGCTGCACCTAGCTACCGACGCCGGCCAACGCGCTGGGTCGAAAAGCTGGCCCAGGAGCGCCAGCTGTTCGACGCCGGCGGCCTAGAACGCGTCAACCGACGCTTATGCCGACTGCGTGTCGTGCGCTAGTGAGGCCAGCGAGCGGCGGCTGCGCGAAGTGAAACAGCACCGGCAGAGCTGCGTCTGGACTGTCAGTCAAAGTGCAAAGCTGCACGTGCTCACCGAGAGCCTGCTGGTGCTGGTCGAGATGGTGTTGGCGGAGTCGGCGGCCCTCTGCCGACGGCTGAAGCAGGTGGTCAGTACCTGTCTTCTGACGAAGCTAGTCAGCTATATTTACATGCTTTGTATTTGTGTCATAAGAGGTTCTTATTCCATTATGTACATTAAATGGCAAACAAAGTGCAGTATAAGTGAATGTTTTGACTTTTGTACAATACAATGTAATTGTTTTGTTGTTGTAAAGATTGGCATTTATGAAGATGACTGCTTTTACGGATCGTTGACTATGTTGCATTGACTACAACGTTTATATATGTTTATATTGTTTTATATATATATATATATATATATATATATATATATATATATATATATATATGTTTTGTTTTATGTTGAATGGGTGAGCAAATTTATATGGAATGTCATTAAACAATCTTCATCAGCTGTTCAGTATAGTTTCTAAAACAATCTCCAAATGAGAACAACACTTTAATCTTAACACATTTCAAACTGTATTTCAATTCAATACAAGGTCATATTCAAAACAGACTTGTTAAAGACAACTCCTGCATGTGGTCTGTCATGAACAATACAAATGTGTGGATAACATACGCAATGTCATCCACTGACAAAAAGTCATACATCGCTATATATACATTGACGCACCAGACAAATGGCTTCAGTCCACAGCACCAGACAAACGGCTTCAGTCCACAGCACCAGACAAATGAGTATCAATTAGAGTATATCGCACAAGTCACAACTGTTGTTCGGCACTCAAGGGCCAAGTACCAACTTAACTTCCCAAATTACCTCATGAGACAAGTACTCTAACCACTATCTTAATGCACCTGACTCGTGAAATCATCAAGTGCAAAACAACCTAACTCCAAATATATTGCTAATCACAACCTCCGGAGGTTCAGCTGTAGGCTTGACCAGCGAGCGATCCAGTGGTGTAATCCCTCCCCTTGCAGCTCTCACAACTGATCAAAAATAAAGGAAAACAGCCTACTGTCATAGGCAGACATGTCATACTAAGAACATATTTTAATGATACAACGTGCTGAACCAATGCTTAACATTGCATTCAAATGTAAAAAGAAATATAGGAAAAATGCTGAACCAATGCTTAAGGTAATTGAATAGCTCTCAGCAAAATGCCCGTGGGTCTTTCCAAAGTAATTTAATCACGGTCTTTCAAGTTGCATGTCACTCATGTTCCTATCTGATCTATTTTTATCTTTTTCCACCACCGACAAGCCTTAGAAAAACAAATAGAAATCTCACTTCGTTTTTTTATTATCTGCGTCAAGAACGTCTTCTTTAACTACTACCATATGAAGGAATATTCCTGCCAAATCATGTGACGTCACTACGGCGGTTCGATTTCCCTAGTGAACAAACCTTATTAGTAAAGTAATCTTGGCTGCACATGCCTTGAGTCCGTACCGAGCACGCCCGTCGATCGTTCAGATTTCGGTCAACGGCCAAATGGAACGAGGCGCCCGGCGAAGTGCGAGACGCTGGAGCAGTGACGGTGTTTCGTACGTGGATGAGGGAGTGGCTGACAGCAGATCGCTAACTCTGCAAGAACCGACTGTCTTGTGCTTGTAACGCCTTTGTGTCGGCAATTTTGTATGTATATTTATTTTAATAGTGTAATTGTGATACAATGTAAAATGACACTCATGAAATGTCATGTCATGAAAAGCCATGTTTTGCGGATGACATACGAATACACGATGATTGATACACAAACACCTGTGGCAAAAACTGGCGGCGCGCAGCGCCTGCTGCACCGCTGTCCTTTCCTCGAAAACCTTAGTGGGTGGGGTTAATAAATTTGTTGAGTTTAAAAATCCGTAGCTGCCCCTCCATGTAACGAGAGGCTAATAATAATAAAGTTCATAATCTGATGAAAATATACCTAAAATCATCATTATTATGTATGTTACACTTACATGGTGTATGTAGATAAACGATTGACTGTTGAAATGTCTGACGAACCTTATACATTTTGACCCGGGATACGGCTAGAGAAAACAGTCAAAAACATGGGAATGAGCACATTATGGGAAAATATGTGTTTTAAACATATTTTCACATAATTCCAATAATTTAAACACTTTTAGAAGTGTTTTAAAATCGATTTAGAAAACGCTCCATTTCCCATTGCTTCAACAAAAACATGCCCTCGGGCGCCCTTTTACATACGTCACAGGCGTCTTGCCAGATCTAGTAGGAACTAAACTTCGACCCCCTGAGAAGATTCGTCTAAAAATCCAGCCAGCTTTCTGAGCTGACGGCACGTGCATATCTGACGGCGGCGGTCGCAAGCCCCTCAAAACGGATTCGGCCACCACGTGAGTCACGGACGTCGCAAGCGCTCCGAATTCGGCCCGAAATCCAAGTTTGCAAATATCTAATTAATGTTTGACAATTTCGCCGTCGCAGCTCATGCCGTTTCGGCGCTGTGGCCCGGCAAAATATTGCTTTCATACGTACATACATACGTACACACGGACATTTCGTCTTTAATATAAGAGTGGGATTGCAGTCTATTGTGATCATGGATCGACGCAAAATTTGCCTACGATAGTGCGACTCTACATCCCCACTAACCAGACTTGTGCTTGATTCCAGTGGAATCGAATCCGATTCCGGAATCGATTCTGTTTGTGCTGGAATCAGAATCGGATTCGATTCCATTGACATCTGGGTGGAATCGGAATCAAGTGGAATCAATCAATGTTATAATAATAAGGAATCGGAGTCAGAATCAATGGCGATTTCAAGTGATTCCGTAGCATTTTCGTAAAAATTACTCTGACAATAGGCGTACAAAAGGGGGGAGGGGGTGGCAAACGGGGCAATTGCCCCCCCCCCCCCTGAAGGTCTGTACGTGCCCCCTTTGGTCGAAAAAATGAATGATTTTTGTATTTGTTTAAAGAGAAAATGGTGAAAATATGCCCTTGTAAAAATATATTGGGGTGGAGACATGAAACGATCTTTACTTATTGCAATGCCATGCTTATTGTACCTACCATAGTACCATACATTCCATAATATTATCATATATTTCAAGACATTGATTTCCTTGAGTATCATATGTATTGCAGAATAGCAGCTTGCAATATGGCCATGCATTATGATTACCTATAGGTATGGATGCCCAGATATTATATTGTTTTGAACCTTCATTAGACTTTAACGTTTTTGAACGGTTACGATTTTGCAGCACAGGCTAGTTCTTCAACACAATTCGTGCAAATTATTCGAAGTTTTACATCAAAATAGACTTATAAAATATACCTGTGTAATAAATGTAATATTGCTACTCGTGTCATTTGAGTAATTTGTACAAAATGTACGTATGATCGGAAATTTTGTATGCAGAGTGGAATCAAATTGGAATCAATGGAATCAATGGAATTCGAAATCGGAATCAGACCCATCTGGCCTGGCATGGAATCGGAATCGATTCCGCTGAAACGGAATCAAGCACAAGTATGCCACTAACATGCCACATTTCGCGGTTTTGACTGCAGGGTGCGCGGGTTGGATACGGACGAATCGGGGATGACATCCGAACGGGCAGACGTACAGGTGGCTGCCATTTCTTATCATTAGTATGAAATAGCTGTCTATGTAACACGAATAACTAGGATATGTATCCCAAACAGCGATGAGCGAATCGCCTGGCAGTGCCTATCGAATATTTGATTCGTTTGAACAATCTACCATGAAAATTTCCGAAGAAGTTGTTTTTCATCTATCACCTGATATAGTTTTAAATATAAAAAAGTATAGCTGGTAGATACAACTAAAATTTGCGTTTCTAACTAAAAATTATAAGGTAAAAACTGACTTTCCTTCACATGGTCGCGAACCGTACTGATGGTTCATTCAGCACTTCGTACCCCCACTCAAAATTCTGTGGCGACGCCCCTGGTCATATCCAAAAATTTATCTGACCGGAGGTCAGATCAATGTCAACCATAGGCGTGGATTTATATACCTTTGGGGTGGACCTCGCCCCCCCCATGTTGAGGTCGCCCCCCCCCCCCAATGGTACCCTCCCTCCCCAGTTAATGTCAGGTTAACATTGCCGTTTTACTAAGTAAGGGCTCCAATTAAGGCATCAGGTCTTCTGAAGGATGCAGACCGGCAAAAAACGTTGGCTTGAGCCGAGGGGCCGTCCGCCAGAAGTCCAAAACTCATGAGATGTCTGTTTTTGCATTATTAATTGATTAAAAAATACTCTCCTTTGTACAAGTTACCTAGAATTTCTTTCAAATGTGTAAAGCCATGACGCTCTCCTTAGATCCGTCCCTGTTCGTCCCCCCCCCCCCTCCCCCGGGCGTATTTTAAGGGATGTTGACTGAGGTGGCAACTCGGCGATCAGGGGCGCCATCGCTCAAGGGGGGCGCCAATGCCAAAAACGCCAAGGGCGGGCACTGGCGGATCCAGCCTCTCTCCGTGAGGGATCTTCTTGTGGCAAAAAGGTACCCCCATTTTCCCCCGCGGATTTGGACGGTCACCTTATTTTGTAATCGAGCTTCAGAAATTCACTTGAAAAAATATGATTTTGTGGATTTTTGTTCCGATTTTTTTTTGGGGGTCAAAAACACAAAATTTCCAAATCCCAGATAGCCATTTTGAATGGAATGTCATTTGCTTTCTTTTGACGTTTTATTTTAGTATTTGCAATTTGCTTCAAAACTCTATTTTCTACGATTGTTCAAACATTTCTCGTTTTTCCACCCAAAATGCTATGACATGACGTCATTAAAACGTCATTATCTCCCAAAATGATGCACCCATTTTATTGGATTTTGGTGTAAAGACGCAGAATTAATGCAGCTGTCTCTAATTGATGCAGGTACTGATATCTATTAACGTAATTATAACGTTGATATCTATCATAGTTTTCAAGTTATTGAGAAAATCCGGGAGGGGGAAAGATTCTGCCCCCCCCCCCCCCCCCCCCAGCGGGGCACGGGTTAAGTGTCACCGGGATGCTTCAATTGCATCAGGTGCGCTGTTTTGTCTATCATTGAAAGAAAGGGATACCCGCCCCCTCCGAAGTTAGTTGGCAGCACTATAGCTCTTGGGCGTGACTTTCCTACTAGCCCATAGGGTTCACGTGTTAAATGACCCAACTTTGGGAAGCTGTATCTCGAGTTCTATTCAGCCGATTCGCCTGCAGCTAGTCTCCAAAGAAAGATCGTTCAAATATCTAGCGATGATTCCACTACCATTTTTCACCTAACCCAGCCGAATTCTTAGGGCGTGAGGGGTAAAGATTTGACTGCACTCCGTGCCGGTCTGGCCAGTTTCTGGCGACGCTGATGCGCCGGCGGCAATAGCTCAGTCGGTAGCGCATCAGACTACGAATGCGAGTGTGGTGGGTTCGAATCCCGCTCGGGTAAGGGTGATTTAGCGCAGGAATGATGTCATATTATTTTTGATGGTCGATAACTATGTTTTTATCGACAAAATAAACTGTTTAAAATGTTTTGTCGAAATTAACTTGATTTAAACCATCTTCTCCGGCTTGATATTTAGTAATTCCGCGATAACTTGTTAATAGGTAATTGTCCTATTTATCCTTCTCGTTTGTCATTTCATATCGCGACCTGCTAGTGTGACAAGCTGTGAGTACTAAGTAGTAGCGTGTATGAGTGAATACAATATGAATATATTTGTGAAATACCTCTTTCCAGCTTTTACACTGATTGATAGACTTATTAAAACGTAAGTAAAGCAAAACATACACATTGAATACATATTATACTCGTTCGAAGATTGTTAAAAAACATTTAACTGACAACTGGTTTTCCCGATACTTTCGAGCTTTTTCTTCGTTTCTCCGACTTCACATCCTGTCTTTTACGAAAACTGACAACCAAGCCATTGAAAGAAAAGTTACTCCAATAAATAATTATTGAAAGCACTGTAGCAGCAATAATACAACAGCATTGTAGGAGCTACAGTGGCACAATTGATGCAAAAGACAAGATGACGCTGGACGCACGTACGAGATAACTTGTTCCTACATGGACTACCAGAGACTGAAGCTCGATTCAAGAAGATCCCTCCACACCACATGCGGAACTTTATATACTTTTGGGGTTGTAGCTACAACTGCATCCACAAAAACTACAACCCCAATCATTAATATTACAACCCCAACATTGCCAGTGAATGCCTACCCAAGTAAATAAATATAGTAAATGATACACAAAACTAAAGGATTTTTCACCAAAGGAATTTTCAATAACAATCATAACAAAACAATTAATAAATATATGAACACAGAAAAGGACAAACTTTAAAATGTTAGTAAAGTTTGTCATAAAATAACATTTAAAATCCAACAATAGGTAGTACAACATGTTATCCCAAAATTACTGAGAAAGACTATGTAGGTAACCAGGGGTGTAGGGTCATATTCAGTTGGGTCATAAACACTATAGAACAACACTACCTTCTGACAAACGGGTAACATTTCTGTCAATTTCAGACACCCACAAAATGGCAATCTATAGGTGTTAACATAAAAACATGAGCAAAACAAGATTGAGTGTAGCATATTTTACACTGTGCTTAGTTCTGGATAGGTGACACATTTAACATTAGAGTGCACCCTTACGCGGTTGGCAAAAGTTATATTACATTTTTAGCTAAAATATGCTGGTGAAATTGACACTTAATGAAGAACTTGAACAATATTATACATATTTTGGTGTGTGAAAGACGTGAAGGCATACCAATCATCCTGAGCTGGAAAAAGACCACAAATAATCATAGACCCAAATCATGAGTCTAAATTTAGGATTAATTTATCACAACCTTCAATTTTTAGCCAGACAAACATTATTTTCACAAGATATACCTGGTCATGGTGTTGAAAAGTAGAGGGCCACATCAGTAAAAGTCATTTTAAAAGAGAATAGCCTAATCCAACATCAATCAAACAAAAACGCATGTGAAAACAGCATAAATATTGAAAGCAATATACAAGGGCAAAATCAGGCAAAATAAATGTACATATTTGACATAGCTGCGTCATATTTGTCTCTTTTATTCAGCTACGTCAAATTAGCAGTAGATTGATATTGCTCAGTAGTATCAATCTATTGGGCAATCTAAAATTTGAGGCACGTAGCCTCAGAATTTCCTGAAACTTGGCAGGTACGTCCTCCTTGCCACGCTGAATACGAAAAACCTAAAATTAGTCTAGAACGCGGGCTACTTTCAGAGTTATACCGTTTTAGAGATCTACAGTTTTGAGTTCCGTCGCCTCAGAATCGCCTGAAACTTGGCAGGTAGGCCCTTCTTGCCACGCTGAACACGAAAAACGTAAGATTAGCCTGGAACACGGGGTACTTTCAGAGTTATAGATTTGTTTAAGTTTTGAATATCTGTCTTCCTTTATTTTGAAACGACTGCGCAGGAATTGGAAGCTTTCCGCGTCAAGTTAGCCAGATATAACGGGATGGGCGGCCATCTTGACGTGAGGTGCTCCCGCCTGAGCTCCGTGTTATTGCCTCGTTTTGAAGGTATTATTGCATCTTTCAGCCTGTATAGTTGTCTGGAGTGTCTCTAAGGGGGTTGCCGTCCTCCGTAAGAGTATTTCAATCCGAAATTATACCTGGTGTGTCCCCGTCAGGGACCTAAAAGTAGGCAGGCTGTCGGCCTCTACTCCTGTAGGGGTCACGACCCTCGCCTTCGAGGTGTGACGTCATCCGATGACATCACTCCGGCTGGCTGCCACCAATCGGCCGTCTGCAAGTGGACCGGACCGGACCGACACTAAGAGAGGCCGACACTAGCGACATCTAGAAAGGAACTGGCACATTAGCAGTGTTAAGAAGAACTGACTAAGGCGCTGAAATCGAGAGGGCGCTGCCAGGTAAAATGGGAAGATCGAAGCGAAGGAACATCAGTCCGCTGCAGAAAGACTGTGGAAAAAGCCGACGCACTGGAGAAGATGAAGCCGTGTCAGAGGTGGAAGAGGATAGCCGAAGCCAAAGTGGCTGGAATGGAACCACGATAGCAGATCTTAAAGAGTTCATTCGTAGCGAGAACGCCCGAAGCAATCGCACGCTGGCCAAAGAAATTCGCAAGTACAACGACGAAAGAATATCGGCACTGGAAAACTCTCTCAGTTTCGCCCTAACAACGAACGAAACCCTGGCCAAGAGGCTGACTGAAGTAGAAGCGAGAGCCCAGCAAGCGGATAATGATTTTCGTATGTGTGTCAAACGACTGTCGGAGCTTGACCATGAGCTGGATCAGGTACAGCAGAGGGAATTCAAAGACTGGCTGATCTTCAGTGGGCCTGCAATCCCTCGCCTGTCACGATCCGACAGGAGCGAAGATGCCTCACGCATGTTGCGTGCCATGCTCCAGCAGCTCATGGACTTCAACATGGACATGCAGCAGGTGGCGGAACTGCACCGAGAAGAGAGGCAAATCTGCGTCCGGTTCTCAGCCGTCGGCGCCGGCTCGGACCGTTACCTGCTGGTCCGAAACAGGACCAGGCTGCGAGGTAGCGGTCTGTACATCAGAGAAAAACTCACTCCCACAAGACAGCAATTTTTCAACAAGCTGATGCAGCTGAAACGAGAAGACAAGATCAGCACAGTCTTCACCAGGGACGGCACAGTATTCGTCGTCGTCGGCCAGCGGGACCGGCCGCGTCCCGTGCGCAGTGATGCCGCCCTCGAGCGTCTGACCCGAGAGCTGGCCGAGATGAGCGCGGGCTGCCAGGCCGGTCTACCGGACCGCCAGACGCCACGCCCTAGTAGGGCTTCTGAGGCGGCCCGGCGTGGCCGGGTCTCAGTGCCGTGGGACTCGCCGGCGCTGGATCCCGGGGGCGGGGCGTCCGGAACGGCGGCGTGTCCTAGATCGTCACCCGGCTGCAATGCTGGCGGTGCAGGACTAATTGCTGAGCGGGAGCGGAGCGGGAGCGTGGGCCTCCCTGCTGACTGCAGCGAGAGGGCAGCGGAGGCTGTGAGGGCGAGCCGTTCTACCACGCCGGCCTCCGGTGTCCGGGCAATGATGGACCGCGGCGGCTCTGTATCTGGCTCCGGGGGAGCGGACCGGCCGCTGGCCGCACCCAGCAGCAGCGGTGGCGGTGGCGGTGGCGGCGGCGGTGGCGGTGGCGGTGGCGGCGGCGACGGTGGCGGATGTGGGAGCGGCTGGCATCGGGCGATCGTCGCCGATCAGGCGCCGGCTGCGACGATGGAAGTCCGACCCACGATGGAAGCAGCTGGCGTTCGTCACCGCTTCGGCGGAGACATACGGCAGTTCGTAAGGGTTCGCAGTAAGTGTGACTAAAGAAATCGAACTTGTGTTTAATAATATTTTGGTACAAAATACTATGCTGTTGGCGTGCTGCCTTTCGGCTTATGTACGAAGTAAACGATTTATTTTGAATTACACAAGCTTAGAATGCATCGCAGATCAACTGTGTTACTATGATAGAGAATGTGTCAGCTTACATGATAGGTACAGGGTGTGCGGCCATGTGATGTTAAAACGTGTACAAAACTTAGTGTTGTGGATGGATATATCAGAGGCGACGGTAAGCTTATCAGGCCTACTGGGATTTGTGTCCAATGCATCCATGCTCAAGAGCAATGTGTCGTTTTTGTGTCGTAATTGCCACGATGCTGAACATTATAACATTTAATGTTAACGGTTTGGCCAGTAACGACGGACGGGTTCCTAAAAACGTAAACTTTTTACATGGCTGAAGGCCCATCGTTGTGATATAGCACTTTTGCAGGAAACGCACTTCACCGATTCGATGCAAAATTTGTTGGCACATGAATGGGGCGGAGACAGTTTTTTCTCAAACGGGACCAGTGACAGTAGGGGAGTCTGCATTCTCGTCGGGCGGGGTCTTGACTTAGAAGTAAAAGAAATTCGAAGGGATGAGCAGGGTAGACTAATTTTTTTGAAAGCTGTGTTTGAGGGAAAATCAATTTTGTTTGGGAACGTTTATTGTCCGAACAGAGACGAGATAGAATCCATAATGCGCGTTAACGATTGGTTGAGCGAAATGCAGTCGGACAACATAGTTCTCGCGGGAGATTTCAATGTAACTTTAGATCCAACTCGAGACCGAGAGTGGCAACATCAGAGTGTGATACGTGACTATTGCGGGCGAAGGAGCAGAGCTGTGAAGGAGACTTTAGAGGAGTTCCGGCTCGTTGACGTGTGGCGTAAGCAAAATCCAGATGTGTCTCAATTTACATTTGCAAGGGGCACCTCTAGATCTCGATTGGATTATTTTTTCCTTTCAGATCACTTATGTTTGTCTGGAACACGCGTTGAATGTAATATAATGCCACCCTTCCTAGCAGACCACCGTGCCGTACAGCTTAAGGTTAGTCCAGTAGGTCAAACCAGAGGTCCAGGGTATTGGAAGTTCAATAATTCATTATTGATCGACGAAACCTTTGTCGATGAATTAAGCACGTTCCTTCAAGAAGCTTTAAGTGACAACGATGCACCAGACGTTCCGAGAGTGCTCCTTTTCGACACAGTGCTTTGTATGGCGCGTGGAAAAATAATTCAATACGCGTCGAGGAAGAAAAGGGCAAAAGACGAACGATTGCTCAAGTTAGAAGAAATAATTTCTGCAAAAAGTAACACAAATATAAATGATCAGCAGCTGCAAAGAGCCATTGAGGAGAGAAATGAGATAATAGAGACTAAAACAAAAATAAATATGTTCAGATGCAAAGTTAACTGGGCGGCTTACGCTGAAAAGAGTTCTTCCTATTTCTTTTCATTGGAACAGCGGAAAGCAAGCTCACGGGCCATTCCAGCCTTGTTTTTGAATCATGTAATAGACACCGGCGAACTTTCCAACAATATGGAACAGATGCTAAACGAATGCACTGCTTTTTATGCAAAACTGTACAAGCGGGTACCTAGATCAGGCGACAAAGCCGATTCCTTTTTGGATTCGGTTGAGAAAATTACTGATGTACAGAGGGAGGAATGCGATCTCCGAATTACAGCCGCCGAATTGACAGCAGCGCTTTCGTCTTTGAAGCCAAATACAGCGCCTGGCCCTTGTGGCTGGACAGCCGAATTCTTTAGAAAGTTTTGGGACATTTTCTGTCCACTTTTCCTGGCAGTGGTGAACGAAATTTATGAGTGTGGAACATTGCCCGAGTCAGTTTCTAGAAGTGTAGCAACCTTAATTCCGAAGAAGGGGAAAGACAAAAGGTATATAGACAATTTGAGACCAATAAGTCTTTTGCCAGTGCCTTATAAAATCATTGCAAAATCGATGGCTTTACGTTTAAAAAAGGTGGTTAGCGACATAGTTCATACGGATCAGACGGGCTTCCTAAAAGGGCGCTATATTGGAGAAAATATTAGGCTAATTATCGATTTAATGGAGCTCGCGGATCGCAAACAAATCAAAGGAATGTTAATGCAATGTGATTTTCTGAAGGCGTATGACTCTATAAGTTGGGAGTACCTGAATGAGGTTATTAGGGCGTACGGGTTTGGACCAAAATTTCAACGGTGGATGTCGGTGCTTTACCCAACTGGAGCACATAGTGCTAGAATAAATGTGAATAACTTCTTAACACCTGAGTTCAAAATTGAACGTGGAATAAGACAAGGATGTCCCTTGAGCTGTCTGATTTGGCTGCTATGTATGGAGCCGCTTTTGAGGAGAATTCGGTCAACTGATATTATCAGAGGGATAACAATTGCCGAGACGGAGATAAAGCTATCAGCCTATGCAGACGACTTAACTCTTATCTTAGATGGTTCTGAACGGTCGTTACGGAATGCAGCTACCATGTTTGATGACTTCGGCGCAGTTACGGGACTGCAGTTAAATATGGGCAAAACGATTTGTACATGGATCGGTAGTGCAAGTCACCAACCACCTCCAATATGCCAGGAATTGAACATGCAATGGCTAGAAGAAGGAGAGGCTCTCGATCTGCTTGGGGTTAAAGTGTTTGCAGATGCTCAACGTACAAGGGATATTAATTACAGTTACAAAATTGAAGAAATAGAAAAAGCTATGTCCCCATGGATCCAAAGAAGCTTAACACCGCTAGGCAGAGTTATTCTTGTGAAGTCTCTTTTTCTTGCAAAGTTTGTTCATTTGTTTGCTGTGATCGAGAATCCCGAAAAAGCATACATAGCAAGGCTGGAATCGCTTTTATTTAAGTTTATATGGGGAAAGAAAGATAAAATAAAAAGAGGAATCGCAAAAAGACAGTTCTTGGAAGGAGGCATTGGAGCGCCAGATGTCGAATCGTTTGCTAATGCGCTAAAAATATCGTGGATTAAGCGTTGGTTGGACCCAACACAGTGCAGTTGGAAGGTACTTGTGAATGATAGATTCGAAGTCGGTAGAAGATTAAACATATTTCACTGTAATATTGGAGACATGCAGATACGCAGCAGACACCTCCCTAAGTTTTGGGATCAGGCATTAACAGCATGGGCTCAAATACAGCAGAACGGTGGTGAGACAGGCGAGACAGACGAGTTCTTGGCACAGCCCTTGTTCCTGAACCGTAATTTAAATTTCGAATCATCAGTACCAGCCAGACAATTGCGGGCAATGGAGTCTCACAATGCTGCGTATGTAAAAGACTTGTATAATTTCTCGTTAAAAAGGTGGTGCACCGCCATGGAAATCAAGCAGAAATGGAGTCACTTAGACATTATGACATGTAACTCTTTAGTGAGCGGGATACCATTGGAATGGCGACCACTACAACGGTGCGGCGAACCTGGTTTGGACTCAACTATGGCTTTGAAAACGTTAATGTCTGTGGAAAGCACTACGAAATGGGCTTATAAAACCTTAGTGGCACCTAAACTGACCGATCAGTGTTCATGCGAACGTAAATGGAATGCAGATATTGGGGTTGTTCCGGACTGGAGAAAGATAACTAAGCATTTAACGGAAAGTACTAAAAATATTGAGCTTAGGTGGTTGCAATTTCGCATATTGCACAAAATCCTTCCAACACGTAAGATGCTAAAAATATTTAATATAATCGCTAATGATCAGTGCGTTTTCTGTAAACAGGCTGTAGAAACAGCACTACACCTGCTCGTCCATTGCCCAAAAGTCAAAGCTTTTTGGGATGAGATATGGAGAGCTTTTAAAAGGTGTAACGGGGAATACCGAACAATGGAACTGACTCCTCGTAAAATTATGTTCGGAGCCGAGACAGGCAGAGATTGTGACTTGAACCTGTTCTTGTTGCTGGCCAAATGGTTTATATGAAAGCAAAGTAAAAAAGAAAGTGACCTTAATATCCGTCTGTTTTTAGTACACTTAGCGTCGTTCAAAAATGTACAATCGTGTGTATATAGCTTGAACGGCAAAGCAGAGGAGTTTAGTACGCTGTGGAGAGCCACAGCAAAGGCGATCGATGTGCTAGCAGTTTGAGATTGTTCTAGTGTAAATGATGTTCTTATGAGAGATGTAGGTACGCTTCGAAGTGATGTGAAGTTTGGGAGTGAGTGAGGCCGTGTGAGCGGTCGGTTCGTTTCGTGTTTATGTAACGTTTCTGTTTTGGGTTTGTTTTGGTATGTTGATGCTTGACATTCGTTATATGAGTGAGTTTAAAATAAATTAGCCCTTCAGTGGGAACAACTCGAAAAAAGTTAGCCAGATATTCAACTGACAGACATTCAAAACTTAACACGTTATAACATTAAAAGTAGCCCGTATTCCAGGATAATTTTACGTTTTTCGTGTTTAGCGTGGCAAGGAGGACCTACCTGTCTAGTTTCAGGCAATTTTGAGGCGACGGGCCTCAAAATTATAGATTGGGCAATATCAATCAGCTGCTAATTTTACGTACGTCTTTTATTATTCCTAAAAGGCAGGGTATTAACCCTCGCCCTACAGGGGGGGGGGGGGGGGGCCTGACAGAACCCTGAGGGTTTTCTTGAATAACTTTTTACACATGCAATGCATCTTGCTGAAATTTTTGGTAGTTGAGTTTTACAACAATTATACGTAGGCTGTAAAACTTTAATTGAAAATGGTTGAGTAGTTTTGGAGATAATCATGTTTTGATGACGTCATGTTGGTAAAAAATGATAAATATTTGCAAAATCGTAGAAAACAGAGTTTTGAAACAAATTGCAAACGCAATTCACCAAAGATACAAAATACCATTCTCTTTAAAATGGCGATCTCGGATTTTCAAAATTTTGGGGTTTTGACCCCTAATTGTTTTTTTTTAAATCCCCACAAATTCAAAATTTTCAAAGATATTAGAAAAACCGGAATTCATGTGAGAGTACTGAGTATGGACAATACCCATACCAAATTTCAAAGCAATATCTTCATTTTTGACTGAGTGATAGCTCTCTAAGTGTAAGAAACTGATGACGTCATTTTTTTTAATATTTTTTTTACTTTTTTTGACAAGACACGAACAAATAATTACCTTTTTTTGTATTTCTGAGCCAAAACTGGTCTCGGAACATGCCTTTTTATTTACATTTATCAATTTCTAATTTTGAGGTTTTCTGCATGGCAAAATCTCTGTTCCGGACGTGGTAAGTCCGAGGTCATTCACTTGACCTGGAAGGTCACCCGTTGACCTGAAACCTAAAATTCGCATACTGTTAGATTCCTCTCATGACAGGCAACATGCTGGTTCTTACCGCATTGCTCAAAGTTACTTGGTTTGGAAGTTAACAGGGGGCCTGTCAGACCCCCCCTCCGTAAGGCGAAAGTGAAAAAAGCTCCCGTAGGGAGAGGATTAATCCATCACCGAAATGACCACTTTCTCATTGACTTCCATGTTAAAGCATCACCATTTATTTCTCAAGCTTTTATCCTAACCTAACCTAACCTCACCTCACCTCACCTCACCTCACCTCACCTCACCTCACCTCACCTCACCTCACCTCACCTCACCTCACCTCACCTCACCTCACCTAACCTAACCCTTGGAGCCAGTTTACATATTTTTAAAGAAGTCCATCGGCCGAAGCCCGAAATCCTCAATATGTTGTGACGTTTTGGTGATTTTAAGTCATTTACGGTGATAAAGTTAGTTATTCGGTGATGGGATTAATGTATTGCCTTACTAAAATAATGCTGTTTGGTTCTCGCCTAATTTGTTTGCCTTGTGCATGGGTGGAGAATCCTATAGGGCAGCCCCGGCTGCGGCCGGGGCAACCTCAAAGTTGCCTCGGCGGGGCCGGGGCAGCCATTTTTGAGAGACTTTTTTTGCAAGACCTTAGTTATTATTTAAAAAGAATAAAGAAACGCAAATATAATCCCAGCATAAAAATGCATACTTGGTACGACTATCTGTGAAAAATATGGGTAAAATTGCGCTTTCGGTGCGCTTTCGAAATGGGGGGGGGGGGGGGGTAGTCAAAGGAGGCTGAGCCTTGCCAACTTTGTCTTAGTGAACACCTCGGGCAGGTCAGAAAACTTATATTTTCGGGGGAGGCACAGTTGGGGTCGCTATCTCCGGTCTAAAAGAGGCATATTGTCCGATCTAAAGGGGTGCCGCCGGCACTCACGACTCAAGGGGCGCCACCTGCACTCGAGAGTGGCACCTTCGGTGTCCAGACGCCCAGGAGAGGCGCCCTCAATCGTGATTCCCCCGCATGTCCATGAAGTTAGCGACGGATTCGGATTCGAATTCAGCGTCGAGTAGCGATTCGCTTCACAATGTGGTGACAGGTCAATTGGGGCACGCTGATCACGAAATGGCATTCATTTTGACATTCACGGTAATCTTAGCCGAAGTTATTGTCCGATCGCCAAAATAATGGTCTCATTCGATTACTCGGGTCAGTATATAGCCGTAGCCTTCGCAACCTCACTCGTAGCAAATGACATTGGCCCTCAATTTCAAGATCAATGGCGATTGGATTCAACTTCGGGTCGTTTTGAGTCCTTTGACCTTGAAATTGAGGGTCAAGGTCATTTTCCACGAGTGAGGTTGCAAAGGTTACGGCAGATACTGACCCGAGGAATCTAATGAGACCATTATTTTGGCAATCGGCTTCTAACTTCGGGTCATTTTGAGCCGCCCCGTCATATGGCCTTGAAAATGAGGGTCAATGTCATTTGCCACGAGTGAGTTTGCGAAGGCTGTGGAATCGAATGAGGAATCGAATTAACCCGAGGAATCGAATGAGACCATTATTTTGGCGATCGGACAATAACTTCGGGTTATTTGTCCTTTGACCTTGAAAATGAGGGTCAAGGTCATTTGCCTCCAGTGAGGTTTCGAAAGCTGCGCCTAGATATTGGCTCGAGGAATAGAATGATACCATTATTTTGTTTTGCGATCGGACAATAACTTCGGGTCGTTTTGAGCCACCCCGTCCTTTGACCTTGAAGATGATTTTGAAGATGACCTTGAATGTCAAAATGAATGTCATTTGCGTGATCAGCGTGCCCCAATTAAACTGTTCCCACATTTTGAAGCAAATCGCTACTCGACGCTGAATTCGAATCCGATTCCGTCACTAACTTCACGGACCGCCACGTGCCACGTGCCCCCTAGGGCCCCTTGGTTGCGCCCCTGTCCTCGGCCGGGGCAACTTTGAAAACAATTATCCACCCATGGCCTTGTGAGTTGTGGGAAATATCAAATATGTTATAAGTATTTTTATATCTCACTGTAATATATAAAAGGACCGGACCTGGACCATCACCAGGAGGAGATGCCTTTCTTGCAATAAATGGCTAGTTGCTGAATCACACCATTTATGTACAACCTTAATATTGATATTGGCTGATTATTGTTGTGTGAGCTACCATGAGGTAGTCTTTGCCTACTTTGACCCAACATGATACTTTCAATTTGTTTAAGATTGCACACCTCGCTGTTGCTAAAATACGTCAGTAATGAGGTATTACAACCTATGTTCATTCTAAGGTGTTAAACTTAAATTTTGCACATACTTCATTTTTATCATTAGTCGCTCTTACTACCCCCCCCCCCCCCCCCCGGTCGCCGACGCAATTACAACCCCAACGAAAAACAAAAAGTTCCGCCTCTGCTCCACACAATTCAATGACGGATATCCAAGCAATGCCGGATATCCAAGCAGCCCTCACGACAAATGCAACAATGGATCTTAGATACCAGTGGATCTCTGGGTGAAATTAAGCGACAGATATCGGATTACACATGATACCGTGATAAGCATACCACAACATACAATCAGTGGTGAATCTAGGATCCCATCAGATCTCACGACAATATGCAACTGAATATCTCGGATGCCATATCTTTTTATTTTTTTTATTTTTACAAGCGCAAAAATATATATATTTCACTCAAATCAGTGCATTCAAGTTATTCGCTATGTCAAGAACAATGTAGAAGCCTATACAATATACAATATACATGACAACAGACGAACACGACAATGCAGGTATCTGTCCTATTATCCTATCCTTTCTTTGGGTTAAATCTAGCAACAGATTTCGAATCACACAGTATCCTGTTATACACACACCAGAACAACGGAAGTAAAATGCACCTCAGGCCTCAGCAGACTTACGGTACAAAATAAAACAGCCCTCTCGATTCTGCCAGTACCTGAGAAGTTGACAACAAAACGACATGAACAAAACAAGAGAAAAACATGACATGAGTGAATGAGCACAACTGTCCAGTCTATTCACTACAGCCTATACACCAGTTTGCACTGTGCGTGGTGCCAGCACTTCCTCGCTCCTCACCGTGCCCGAGACTTGGCGCGTCGGTCCCTGTTGATGTTGCCCATCCTGATAAATGTCCGGACGCGGGCGAAGGAGGCGCGAATCTTGGGATGGACGCGTGGGAACTTGTCCTGGAGGATCACGACAAAGTCCTTGATGCCACGGACCTTCAGCTTAAGCCATCGGGCTCCAGAGCGTGGTGGGCACAGAAAACCGCCCCCACCTCCTTGAAGGTGGCGTAGAATGTCTCCGTGGGCACCGTCAGGCCGCCGATACTGACGACCCTGGTCCACAGGGCCTCCAGAGGCACCGACTCGGCCGAGGCGGATGGTACACAGGGGAGCGGTCGACGGGCCTCTTCCTCGCGATGTAGCCGGCGACGTAGGCCATGGCGCTCTCTGTCGCGGACACACCGGTGACCGTGTCCCGCGCGGCCGACGACGCAGCAGGGCGGCATGCTGCTGATTGGGACGCCTCCGCATGGTGAAGCAGGTCAGCCACATCCCTCAGGTCGTCCATGTCCTCCCCGTTATCGCCGTCTGCTTTCGCTGTCGTCACCTCCTCCACCGGTCCGGTGAACTCCAGCAGGTCTGCCGTCAGTTCGGAGGTGCCGATTGCCTCCACCTCCAGCACCTGATCCAGCTGCTCCTCTAGATCACCAGTCTCCGACTCTGCCGCATGATCACTGTCTCTGCAGACGAGACTTACGCCTCGCTGCATGACGAACAGGAGGGTAAGCAGGCGAATCCTTGCCCTCGCTTAAGTCGGTGTGGGGTTCTGGTTGGAGCCTCCCGGGCCTCTCACCATGCCGAACAACCCTTCCAGCCTGTCCTGCGTGAGCCGGCGAGTCAGGACGAACACATCACCAAACTCTGCCCGGAGGTCCTTGAACAGGCCACGCACCGACCGGATGTTGATGACCATCCCTCTCTGGAACGGGTACATGTACCGTGCGGTACCGACACGCATCAGCGTGGCCTCCTTCACAGTGGCTGAGATAGCCCTCTTGTTCATCGCTGCCACGGTAGCCTCTCCGTCTCCGCAGATCTTTTGTGTCGCCTGGGTAGCTGGCGTTGAGGACATCCGTCGCTTCGTCCACGACACGAAGGAACCTCGCCTCCTCTTCTTTGCCCGCGATGTGCCGCTGCAAGACGCTGGCAGTCGAGGCGCTCAGGGGTTGGAGACACAGACCATGCCGGTGACCTATACAAATAATAATTAGACACCAATAGAGATGTGAATGGATGGCAGCAGACACTCAGTGGAGCCCAGAAGGAACTTGTAACAAGTTATATAGAACTTATTGGTCACTTTTAGATCACGCCAATATTGAGGTCATCACACTGCAGACTGGTTATTGAATATTGATTCAACCTTTTTTGGAAGGATTCAACCACGATTCATTTTGGAACCTGAATGATTCAATCACCGCTCGATTCATGGATACACATTTGATAATTGATTCCTTCCGATTCAAAGAATAAAAAACATATTTTAATCGATTCACGCTTGATTCAACATTTAAATGTATGTTGTAGTTACGTCCAAGGAATACAAATGGAAACATACACATAAATGATCATTAAAACATTGTTACAGCAATCATAGCATACTCCTGCTCAGGCACGTAGCCAAGGGGGTGGCGGCGGGGGCGACCCCTGGAGCCCAGGAGGGCCCTTTTCGGCACGCGAGGGCCCTTTTCGGCGCGCGCAGCGCGCCGAAAAGGACCGACGAGACTGCGCGAAGCGCGGTATCATGGGCTCTTTACCACGCGAAGCGTGGTCTTTAGAGAGTTTAGAGGACTTCAGAGGCCCTTTAGGGCCATCAGGGGCCTCTCTAAAAGACCAGAGGGCCCCTTGGGCGTTCAAAAGAGCCATGTGCATGTCAGATGGGCCCCTGGAAAGACCGAAAGGGCCTCTGGGCGGGTCAAAGGGCCCCCTGAGCACGTCGAATGGGCCCCCTGAACACGTCGAATGGGCCCCTAGCCAGCACAGAGAGGCCCCTGGGCAGGTCGAGAGGCCCCTGATCATGTCGTCAGGGCGACAAAGCGGCCAGCGCAGTCCCTTGCCAGGCCATAAGGGCCCCTGAGCAGGTTGTAGAGCCCCTGGGCAGACCAGAGGGCCCCTGGGAAGTTAAAAAGGCCCCTGTGCAGGTCAGAGGGGCCCCTGGCCAGACCAAAAGGGCCCCTAGGTGGGTCAGAAGGGCCCCTGAACATGCCGAATGGGCCCCTAGTCAGCACGGAGGGGACCCAGAGTAGGTCGGAGGGCCCTTGGAGCATGTCACAAGGCGACAAAGCAGCCAGCGCAGTCCCTTGCCAGGTCGGAAGGGCCCCTTAGAAGGCTAGAGGGCCCCTGGAGAGACCAGAGGGCCCCTGGCAAGTTAAAAGGGCCCCTGTGCAGATCGGAGGGGCCCCTGACCAGACCGAAAGGACCCATGGGCGGGTAAGAAGGGCCCCTGAACATGCCGAATTGTCCCTTTGCCAGCACGGAGGGGCCACAGGGCAGGTCGGCGGGCCCCATGAGCATGTCGGCAGGGCGACAAAGCAGCCAGCGCTGGCCGCTCAAAAGAGTCGCTGGGCATATCGGAGGGGCTCCTGGGCAAGTCAGAGGGGCCCCTGGCTAGACCGAAAGGGTCCCTGGGCCGGTCGGAAGGCCCCTTGGAACATGCCGGATGAGTTCCTAGCCAGACTGGAGGGGCCCCTGGGCAGGTAGGAGGGGCCCCTGGGCAGGTCGGAGGGGCAGGAGCGGCGGATTGCGGGGAGGCAGAGTACCCAAAATGCCCCCCAGTCGAAAATCCTGGGGGCATAAGGGTAATTTTGCCCCCCCCAGATTTTAGCATGCTCAATCTGGGGGCAAAATGACCCCCCCCCCCCCCCTCCTCAGGATGTTCAACTGGGGAGGGCGTACCCTGCGCCCCGCAATCCGCCGCCCCTGAGCATGTCGGCAGGGCGACAAAGCAGACAGTGCAGTCCCTGGCCAGGTCGGAAGGACCTCTGCACAGGCCGAATGGGCCCCTTGACACACAAGAAGGTCTTGGAAGGTCAGAGGAGTCCCTGGCGAGACCGGAAGGGTCAAAGCACGTAGAGATCCCAGATGAAGATTAAATACAAAGCGGACTTACTCCACAATACAAATATTAAAAGCGGAGCTTTCGGGTATATTGTAACACCCTTCGTCAGGGTGCTACATTATACCCGAAAGCTCCGATTTTAATATTTCCTGTAGAGTAAGCCCTCTTTGTATTATATATATATATATATATATATATATATATATATATATATATATATATATATATATATATATATATATATATATATCACCCACTCCACATCATGTCTTTTCGCTTCGCGGATCCCAGATGAGTCCCTGAACAGGTCGGAAGGGCGTTGAAAAGGTCAAAGGGGCCCCTAGACGATCTGAAGGGACCTTGGGCCTTTCAACATTAAGAATACAGTTGTACATGGAATAAAACTCAAAATTTTCTCGCCCCTCCGCGGCGCAATTTAACTACATATTCAATTATATGCGGGTTAGGAAAAAATCACCCCGTTTTTCGGCGCATTTATGTGCTATGTTGCTACTTTCCTATATCATTGGGCAAAATAGTTCACTTTAACACTTTTTACCGCACTTTTAAGCGCACAATATAGCAATTTTAGAGGACCGCACCATACGCAATGCGAGGCATTGATGAGAACGCATATCCAGGGCATAAGGCTCAAAATTTTCGCGCCGCTTCGCGGCGCAATTTGTTTAAGAGTTCCAGGCCTTGAGCTTAAAAAATATTCCAAGTTGGTATAGCTGATTACAAATTGGTGTCGCTGGTTCCAAAGTGGATATGGCAGTTTGCTAACTCCAGCTCCTAAAAGTTGGCATGGCCCATGCCATACCTGACATACTGCATTTTCCATCCTTGTAACGTGCCTTTTCATCGGATTATTATTATTATTATTATTATTATATATATATATATATATATATATATATATATATATATATATATATATATATATATATATATATATATATATTTGGGGGGCCTTTCAACGCTCGGGAAGGGGCCCTTTTGAGGCGCCGTCCCCCCCTGGACGAAATCCTGGCTACGTGCCTGCTCCTGCTAACAAGTGCACATCATACTCCTGCTAACAAGTGCCAGCTCTGCTGCTGCGACAAAGTAGGTGGAGTACTAGTGTTTTGTCAGCAGGCACAGAAATTGGCACATGCGGCAGTGGCACAGCTGAAGGCGGGCTTGCAAACAAAGCAGAGTGCTTGTTCCGGGTTGAAAGCAGCAAACTCGGCCATGGCTATCACAATCACTTTGCTGTATGATAATCGTTTTGGTCTTTGTGCACATGCATTAGAATGTCCTTTCAGCGGCAAATCTGTGAAGCTCTTTGAAACAGGATTCCAAGAAATGTTCAGAGCAATTCCTAGGGTCTTTAACCTCTTCCCTTGCTGCATCTCGTCGAATTAATTGCCACCAAAGATCGGCCACTTTGGGATCACGAGGAAGACGGTGGTAGCCACTAGCCAGTCCCCAAATGATTGTAATTACCCTTCTCCGTACTATTGGTACAGCCAGGCACAACACAGTAGGGCATAGCCGGGTAAAAACCGTGAACATTTCGATTGTTTCGTTTACTCTAAGAGTAAACAATCGTAATACCTGCGCGGCTTTCGCTCCTCGGTAAAGCTACCACATGTTTAGATGGAACTTTAAAAAAAAACTAGTATATAGTAGTGAATCTAGTACTTTTCTAGTATTGTCCTAAATAAATCATGCTCAAATCCGTTCCACCCGTCCTCTATCGGGCATACTTGTATCATTGATAAAGTAAGTATGGATAGGTAATTCCGCCCACTTTCTACTGTTATCCGCGACCACGCGCAGCCGCTGCCGTTTCCCGTACTACAAAAAGGACAGCTAGCATACCGCCCGCCCCGTGGTAGGCCGCAACGCTGAGACGGCCGCCCCGTCGCATGGTTGCTCGGCTTCCGGTGATTGTGGGATGAACCAAATTCAGTTTAACCCGCGCAGCGCCGCCGAGTTGTGGCACACCTGTTAGGACATCAATTGCGCACACTTTGATGAAAAAAATAACCTCGGATCATCTCAGGTCAGGTCACCAGACCATGTCAAGTGACCCCACCACCAAAAATGTTTGCAGTTGTGCCAAAGCCAGAGTTTTGCACTGATCAGTTTGAAACCTACAGTATGTGATGAGGGCATAAGTACTTACAATTCGTGTATCTCGGAATTTTGATATCGGGGACCTAAGGTCAGGTCAATTTCGTAACCTCCCATAATAAGTCAATGGGGAAATATACAAATGCTTCCTATTTCAAGGATATGCATGATATTAGTCCAATTACTTCTGGACCATGTTATTATAGGATATTCTTGATGATCCAAGTGTACGTTTTGTTCAGTGACCCCTATTGGGTCATTTGAGGTCATGCGATGTCACGATCACTTTATTGTCAATAACTCCCGACATAATAAATATAGAGAAGTAAACCAGACATCAATGTGTTTGTCTCGTCGAGACACGTCCTTCCCATATGCCCTACTTAGGTCACCTTGACCTGAAATCAAATTTTTAAGTTAATTTTACAAAGTCATTATGTATATCAGTCGAAGCGCCTTGATAAGATAACACAATGGCGTGAACAGTTTTCCGTTATCTTTATTAAGTAAAAAGTGAATAGTGAAAAACGATTTAGCAAAAAAACTGCATTTTCCCCCTTTTTTGACCTCTGGAGCCTCAAATATTGACCTAAGATCAAATTTGAGGACACCTTACCGATTAGAAGTTTCACTGTCTGGCGTTTGCTTTTTTCCGTTTGTGTCTAACTAGCATAGTTTCTGAGATACATGGGAATTTCTGGAGCGATGTCCTAAAACAGGAAAAAACGGGAAAATTTGAACTTTGATGACCTCTGGTGACCTCAATTTTCACCTGACCTAAAACAATACTAATACTTTCGATATAAAATGTATCAAGCTATCAAATGACGTTTTCTGCTTCTCGCTAAGTAGCGTAGTTTTTTAGATCTCAGGGGGGGGGGGGAATCAACCCCCTGCAGTTCGTGTTCGGCGCAAAGCCCCTGCAGTGCGCGGGTTAAAAGCATTCGGGAAGCTCTCACAAGCACTTATGACATGTTGGTTCCACCGATGGACATCATGCCTGGTAATTGGTGCCCATATATGTATGAACGTCCACATGGTAGGCCGTTTCCCGTACTACAAAACGACAGCTAGTACTGCGGCGCTCTGTGGTCGCTAAATCGCGTATGAATCGCTAAATCGCGTAAATCGCGTATACATGCTTTTATTGAATGCCCCTCCCAGATTCCTGTGGGGGATTTTGCCCCCTCCCCCTGTATCCACCAGTACCAGCAATTACCGTCAAGGAGAGCCTCTGCCAGACACTTAATGGAATTCATTTTCCCATTTTCCAAATTTGTATAATTAATTGTGAAAGTTGTGTCATGCCGCGAGCGGCACGAAATTTTCCGGTTTTTGACTGTGGGTAACTGGATTTTGACTGCTGCAAAGACAATTTTTACGATTTTACGATAAAATGGGAACGCGCGGGGGGGGGGGGGGAGGGGAGGGGTGATACTTGCATTGAATGCCCCCATATTCCTGTGGGGAGGGGCATTTGCCCCACGCCGGAGGGGCGTGGTCACTGGCCGGAGGGGCGCCTTCACTGGCCGGAGGGGCACCGTCACTGGTCAGAGGGGCGCCGTCACTAGCCGGAGGGGCGCCGTCACTGGCCGGAAGGACGCCGTCACTGACCGGAGGGAGCGCCGTCACTGGCTGGAAGGGCGCCGTCACTGACCGGAGGGGGCGCCGTCACTGATCGGAGGGGCGCCGTCACTAGCCGGAGGGGCGCCGTCACTGGCCGGAGGGGGACGTCACTGACCGGAGAGGGCGCCGTCGCTAGCCAGAGGGGCGCCGTCATTGGCCGGAGGGGCGCCGTTATGGCCGGAGTGGCGCCGTCGCTGGCCACATGGGCGCCTTCACTGGCCAGAAGGGCGCCGTCACTAGCCGGAGGGTCGCCGTCACTAGCCGGAGGGGCGCCGTCACTTGCCGGAGGGGCGCTGTCACTGGCCGGAGGGGCGCCGTCACTGGTCGGAGGGGCGTCGTCACGGGCCGGAGGGGCGCCTTTACCTCCCAGAGGGGCGCCGTCACTGGTCGGAGGGGTGCCGTCACTAGCTGGAGGGGCGCCGTCACTGGCCGGAGGAGCGCCGTCACTGGCCGGAGGGGCGCCGTCACGGGCCGAAGGGGCGCCGTCACTGATCGGAGTGGCGCCAGCTTTGCATGGGTGCCTCGGGCCCAAAGGACCAGGTCATGCCCTGAATGACCGTACACTCGTACGCCACTGGTGCCGGTCCTGTTGGCGGTGCTAATTGCAAAACAAAAATGGTCCGGGGAGCGCCGGTACGTACATTCCGTACTGTCCGTATAGGTGGTTGCACCCCTGCTACGGTATTTTAATTCGGATTGGCGTTCTTTGATGCGAAGAGGCGGCCTCATCTGCTGGGGGCTACTTTATCGCCGAGAGGGGCGTTTCAGCATATTTTTAACTGGGTTGGCAAAGTGCTGTCACTGGGGTGGCATTCTTCATGATTGGGGTGGCAACCCCAGTTACTATGTTAAAATACGCCCTGCCCCCCATCGTTTTCAAAAATCGACACCGCTGCCCTTTGGTTAATTTGTTTTCAACATTAGGCGTTTTATATAGTTTTGTCTCTGGCTGTATACCAGGGACGTAGCCAAGGCAGGGGGGCACGAGAGCCATGGCCCCCTGATCAAAACAGATTTACACTAGATAAAATGAGATTCTCTGACGACCTCCCCCTGTCAAAAACATATGGTTGTGGAGCGAAATTTGATTCTACCACCGACGTGCCTCCATGGGCGTCGGCGGCGGGGGGACGGGGGGGGGACGCGTCCCCCCCCCCACCTCAAAAATCAGGGGGGACGTCCCCCCCAAGAAAGTAGACTTGCTTGATTTTTTTCTCTCCTGAATTCGTTCCAAAGGACATGAAACTTAATTTATTCTTAGCTCAAATTACATGTAATTTTTAACCATATATCGTTGAATCCTTTCTTTGTACTTAAAGATGTAGGTGCTTAATTACTTTGTAGAAAATACAATTATGATATGGCAGCTAAAAGTTGGTACACAAGATTGGCTTCTGCTATGATTGAATGTCAAGTTCATCCATTAATTCACCATTCATTCCAAGGCCTTAGATACAATTCAGCCAAAGCAGCGAATAGCGTGACGTCATGGGTACATCCAAGGGCGTCGCCGTAGGGGAGTGGGGGGCACCGTCCCCCCGTCGTCAGACTCTAGGGATTACCCCCCTCCCCCCAGTTTTGGAGACATAAATCCATACTTTGTTCGGAAATATTGGAGGTTTCAATATCATAAAAGCATTTGGAAAAAGTATCAGTGCAATGGAAGAATGGAAGGGATCAGGATGATATTTGTACTTTTCTTGAAGGAAGTTGACAGGAATTTTAATGGAATTTCAGTAGCAGAAAAGTGGGCATATTATGGTGTTAATGTTCCCCTATTTGTTGTTGAGGCACACTTTGTGCTTGCTGAAAGGAAACACCGGCGGATAGTTTTACGACATGAACGTTTTTGTGTGTGCAAGTTTTCAGTCATTTCGACCGAATAGTTCATAGCTGCAAAGAAATATGCTCCTGAAAACCATGGCTACGGTCGGGCCGCTCATACGTAGATTGTCCCCCTAGTTGACGGAAGACCTCGCTCCGCTCGTTAATCAAGATTCAAACTGGTCCTCAAACTGACCGGGTCCTGACCTTTGTTTATTTGTTTATTTATTGACAATGAGCAACAGGCATTCACCCAATTAAGGCGGCCGCACACTAGGCCATTCGGCGCGCGATATACTGCGACATTCCGCCTCGGAAAATCGCGTCGATACCGCTGAATATCGTCCTTGTTCCGGCGGATTCGGCGCTGTCTGCTCGCGAGATTCCGCCCCGCCGACCTACAGCATGTCGCAACCTGTGCCTACAGCCTGTCACAAGGTAAATTAATGATGGCCATTTTTCGACGAAGATGTAAGTTTAGAACCACGAAACTTTTACATAATAAATTTCACGGCGGCAAGAGCATGCTGTGTAAAATTTGTACCTCTGTCTTGCATAGATTCGCCACTGTTAGCCTGATCAATTTTGTTGTCCGCGGCTCCGCGGCGTTCAGTCGCGGAAAAAGCTCGTTCGAATCAGCTTTTTTCCGCCAGTCCGCAGATGGCCGGCCGACGACATTCGTCCGCGATTTTTGACGTTTCGGCTGACGCGAAGGCGGAAAGTCGCTAAAAATGCGCGGAAAGTCGCAGCAATATCGCGACCTCCGCGCGCCGAATGGCCTAGTGTGCGGCCGCCTTTATTACAGCTCAAGTCGAGTAATTAAAACACGCGACGACATGACAGCAGCACACACGCACACAGTTGAAAACAGACGAGGCAAATATGATAACGAAAATGTGATACTAAAATAGAACAAAAGTTCATGAAACAGTAAATATGAATACGTTAAAATAAACATAGGTGAACAATAGTTCACAGGCATGCTTTGAGGCTACGCAGACATAAGAAAACGCTTGTAAAAGAAGACATAAGATCGGTAAATGAGAAAGCTCCAGCAGTAAAATAATAGTAATAAAACTCGCATGCTCACCTCACACGCCCACACACAATCCCAACTCATCGCCACCAGTGTTGTGCAGCCTATACCGCCATACTCTTGCCATATGATTTCACCTGCATTCTAAAAGCTCCTAAGGTATCATTGAAAAGGTCTGATGCAGGACAGGCAGACAGAAATAGGTTGGTGTT
The DNA here is from genome assembly GCA_036785665.1 of Chirona hameri. Classification (NCBI taxonomy): domain Eukaryota; kingdom Metazoa; phylum Arthropoda; class Thecostraca; order Balanomorpha; family Balanidae; genus Chirona; species Chirona hameri. Next base: position 23,602 of record JAXIVJ010006708.1, on the reverse strand, counting down.
GCGAGGCGCCCGCGCAAAGACGGCACGTTTAACAGTTTCCACTCTAGCGAATGGGACGTGCAGGATTGTGTGCGATGCTGCGCGGGTATGCCGTGTTGATATTTGCAAGGAAAAGCTTTGAAGAAGCAAAGAAGACTCGATCCGTCCTGAGAAGGTTGTATGTACAAATAGTATGCCATACTGCACTCTTCTCTGAGCAAGCGAGGCGATATTAAAATACTGTAAAAGATCTGAATATGAATATGAGGGTGAGTGTGAATGGTGGGGGTATGGACACAGGGTGATAGAGGACGGGTGGAACGGATTTTAGTATGATTTATTTAGGATAATACTAGAAAAGTACTAGATTCACTACTATATACTAGTTTTTTTAGTTCCATCTAAATATGTGGTAGCTTTACCGAGGAGCGAAAGCCGCGCAGGTATTACGAAAGCTCTTAGAGTAAACGAAACAATCGAAATGCATTGTAGATTATTCATATTTGTCGCTAGCTTCTGTAGACTGTAGGTACGTAAGGCACTGTAAAGTTTTTAACTGTTAAGTTGTCGGGTAGAGCTTGATCTCTTCCATTTTCAATTCACGTTTTTTAACCGGCTATGCCCTACTGTGTTGTGCCTGGCTGTACCAATAGTACGGAGAAGGGTAATTAAAATTATTTGGGGACTGGCTAGTGGCTACCACCGTCTTCCTCGTGATCCCAAAGTGGCCGATCTTTGGTGGCAATTAATTCGACGAGATGCAGCAAGGGAAGAGGTTAAAGACCCTAGGAATTGCTCTGAACATTTCTTGGAATCCTGCTTCAAAGAGCTTCACAGATTTGCCGCTGAAAGGACATATTCTAATGCATGTGCACGAAGACAAAAAATTATTATACAGCAAAGTGATTGTGATAGCCATGGCAGAGTTTGCTGCTTTAAACCCGGAACAAGTGCTCTGCTTTGTTTACAAGCCCGCCTTCAGCTGTGCCACTGCCGCATGTGCCAATTTCTGTGCCTGCTGACAAAACACTTGTACTGCACCTACTTCGTCGCAGCAGCAGAGCTGGCACTTGTTAGCAGGAGTATGATGTCACCTGGTATGGCATGGTAATGCGTCTGGCGTCATCAATCTTCCAGCGAATCAGGCTCTCTAACTTCGGCTGACAACAGCACAGCAGCCGATTCGGAACGGCTATGGTAATTGTTACTCTCTATTGCGCTCATATGGTAAAGATTAATGTTACACTTTATAATCTACATTTAGACGTGGTTGACATGCCTGCATCCATGGCTTAGAAAATCTGGGGTTTCATTGAGGTATATTTGCCTTGCCCTATATTTGCTATTTATATTTGCCCTATATTTGAGGTATATTTGCTTACATTCTTGTGTAACTTGTGTTTAAATTATTTAGCTGTTAAATCTGACATAACACATAGCAGGTAGCATTATGTTCTGTTATATGACTATTGATGTTCTTCTTTGCACTGTGTCTGTGTCTGTGATTCAAGTGTGAATTTATGACCTTGCCATCTCAAATTTCACAAGGGATAATCTAAATTTTTGTCATCACAACTTAACATGCAGCAGTTATATTGTATGTGTCACATATTTAACCTTTTGGTTATGTATACCTGTTATGAATAATTTTGGTTCTGGGTTACCCAGTAATATACTCCGTCTATGCGCACATGATTCATACAAAATTATTATACTGCAGGATTCAAGGATGGTGCTCGTGTAGTGAAGGAGAAGACCCAGCAGCCGATCAGGTGCCACCCAATCTGTTGGACATCAATAAACTGATGCACAACAGTTCAGGTATGGCAATTTGAATAGTTACCTACTGTTAAAAGACTGGTCTGTCTATGGTGACATCCCCATATGACTATCTATCTTTTCCCTATAATATTACACATCATTTGATATATAATGTTATGTTTAGTAATTATAGAGGTGATCACCATATAGCCATATTAAATATATTTAACAATTATATTAAATATATTTATTTTGATAGAAAACTTAATAATTTCATGAATTTCGTTTTTGATAGCAAACTTCAATCATTTCATGAATTTCGTTGAACACCGGAGATGTGCTGCAAAATCGTGACGGTTCGAAAATGACGAATAAAATATATATATATATATATATATATATATATATATATATATATATATATATATATATATATATATATATATATATATATATATATATATATATATATATATATATTATTATAGACGCACCTGTACTTTATGATGCATGAATGATGTTTTGCAATATGATGCACAGGGAAATGGATGTATTTATATTTAAACATATGAGAATGTTCGGGACAAAAAACATAATTGGCGTAAGTGAACATTATTGTATGTCTCCACTCTCCACCTAAATAAGCAGAATGACTGGGCGTATCTATTTACCCTCATTAGGCTGCATATCGTCACCGACCTTTGCTTTAGCTATGCGTGCTCTAAGACATAGATAACCTTGAAGAAAACTTAATTTCATGGTGAGGACGATTTAAACGAAAATAAAAAGGAATCGCTTGAAATGACCCATTGATGCAGATTCCATCGTTTTCTAAAAACAAAAATGATTGATTCCACCCGATTCCTATTACACTCAGATGTCAACAGAATCGAGTCCGAATCCAGTACAAACGGAATCGATTCCGGAATCGGATTCAATTCCACCGGAATGAAGCACAAGCCTGGCCTGTGATGCAGAATGGTTATTGATTTGACTGACTGAATCGATTGGAATTGTTGAATCAAAATTCCTTGAATAAAACCAAATTGATTCACCACTAGATCTTTTTATTCATGAATCGTGATTGAATCAAACCCCGCATGGAATCAAGGCTGATTGAATCAAAATATTTAAAGACTCTTCCATTTGTATTCCTTGGACGTAACTACAACATACATTTAAATGTTGAATCAAGCGTGAATCGATTAAAATATGTTTTTTATTCTTTGAATCGGAAGGAATCAATTATCAAATGTGTATCCATGAATCGAGCGGTGATTGAATCATTCAGGTTCCAAAATGAATCGTGGTTGAATCCTTCCAAAAAAGGTTGAATCAATATTCAATAACCAGTCTGCAGTGTGATGACCTCAATATTGGCGTGACCTAAAAGTGACCAATAAGTTCTATATAACTTGTTACAAGTTCCTTCTGGGCTCCACTGAGTGTCTGCTGCCATCCATTCACATCTCTATTGGTGTCTAATTATTATTTGTATAGGTCACCGGCATGGTCTGTGTCTCCAACTCCTGAGCGCCTCGACTGCCAGCGTCTTGCAGCGGCACATCGCGGGCAAAGAAGAGGAGGCGAGGTTCCTTCGTGTCGTGGACGAAGCGACGGATGTCCTCAACGCCAGCTACCCAGGCGACACAAAAGATCTGCGGAGACGGAGAGGCTACCGTGGCAGCGATGAACAAGAGAGGGCTATCTCAGCCACTGTGAAGGAGGCCACGCTGATGCGTGTCGGTACCGCACGGTACATGTACCCGTTCCAGAGAGGGATGGTCATCAACATCCGGTCGGTGCGTGGCCTGTTCAAGGACCTCCGGGCAGAGTTTGGTGATGTGTTCGTCCTGACTCGCCGGCTCACGCAGGACAGGCTGGAAGGGTTGTTCGGCATGGTGAGAGGCCCGGGAGGCTCCAACCAGAACCCCACACCGACTGAAGCGAGGGCAAGGATTCGCCTGCTTACCCTCCTGTTCGTCATGCAGCGAGGCGTAAGTCTCGTCTGCAGAGACAGTGATCATGCGGCAGAGTCGGAGACTGGTGATCTAGAGGAGCAGCTGGATCAGGTGCTGGAGGTGGAGGCAACCGGCACCTCCGAACTGACGGCAGACCTGCTGGAGTTCACCGGACCGGTGGAGGAGGTGACGACAGCGAAAACAGACTGCGATAACGGGGAGGACATGGACGACCTGAGGGATGTGGCTGACCTGCTTCACCATGCGGAAGCGTCCCAATCAGCAGCATGCCGCCCTGCTGCGTCGTCGGCCGCGCGGGACACGGTCACCGGTGTGTCCGCGACAGAGAGCGCCATGGCCTACGTCGCCGGCTACATCGCGAGGAAGAGGCCCGTCGACCGCTCCCTCTGTGTACCATCCGCCTCGGCCGAGTCGGTGCCTCTGGAGGCCCTGTGGACCAGGGTCGTCAGTATCGGCGGCCTGACGGTGCCCACGGAGACATTCTACGCCACCTTCAAGGAGGTGGGGGCGGTTTTCTGTGCCCACCACGCTCTGGAGCCCGATGGCTTAAGCTGAAGGTCCGTGGCATCAAGGACTTTGTCGTGATCCTCCAGGACAAGTTCCCACGCGTCCATCCCAAGATTCGCGCCTCCTTCGCCCGCGTCCGGACATTTATCAGGATGGGCAACATCAACAGGGCCCGAGTCTCGGGCACGGTGAGGAGCGAGGAAGTGCTGGCACCACGCACAGTGAAAACTAGTGTATAGGCTGTAGTGAATAGACTGGACAGTTGTGCTCATTCACTCATGTCATGTTTTTCTCTTGTTTTGTTCATGTCGTTTTGTTGTCAACTTCTCAGGTACTGGCAGAATCGAGAGGGCTGTTTTATTTTGTAGCGTAAGTCTGCTGAGGCCTGAGGTGCATGTTACTTCCGTTGTTCTGGTGTGTGTATAAGAGGATACTGTGTGATTCGAAATCTGTTGCTAGATGTAACCCAGGACAAGTTCCCACGCGTCCATCCCAATGGCATCCGAGATATTCAGTTGCATATTGTCGTGAGATCTGATGGGATCCTAGATCCACCACTGATCGTATGTTGTGGTATGCTTATCACGGTATCATGTGTAATCCGATATCTGTCGCTTAATTTCACCCGGAGATCCACTGGTATCTAAGATCCATTGTTGCATTTATTGTGAGGGCTGCTTGGATATCCGTCATTGCTTGGATATCCGTCATTGAATTGTGTGGAGGGATCTTCTTGAATCGGGCTTCGGGTCTCTGGTAATCCATGTATGAACAAGTTATCTCGTATGTGCGTCATCTTGTCTTTTGCATCAATTGTGCCACTGCAGCTCCTACAATGCTGTTGTATTATTGCTGCTACAGTGCTTTCAATAATGATTTATTGGAGTAACTTTTCTTTCAATGGCTTGGTTGTCAGTTTTCGTAAAAGACAGGATGTGAAGTCGGAGAAACGAAGAAAAAGCTCGATCTCTAGCTCGAAGTATCGGGAAAACCAGTTGTCAGTTAAATGTTTTTTAACAATCTTCAAACGAGTATGATATGTAATCAATGTGTATGTTTTGCTTTACTTACGTTTTGATAAGTCTATCAATCAGTGTAAAAGCTGGAAAGAGGTATTTCACAAATATATTCATATTGTATTCGCTCATACACGCTACTACTTAGTACTCACAGCTTGTCACACTAGCAGGTCGCGATATGAAATGACAAACGAGAAGGATAAATACGACAATTACCTATGAACAAGTTATCATCGCGGAATTACTAAATATCAAGCCGGAGAAGATGGTTTAAATCAAGTTAATTTCGACAAAACATTTTAAACAGTTTATTTTGTCGATAAAAACATAGTTATCAACCATCAAAAATGATATAACATCATTCCTGCGCCAAATCACCCTTACCCCAGCGGGATTCGAACCCACCACCCTCGCATCCGTAGTCCAATGCGCTACCGACTGAGCTATTACCGCCGGCGCACCGGCTCCGCCAGAAACTGGCCAGACCGGCACGGAGTGCAGTCAAATCTTTACCCCTCACGCCCTAAGAATTCGGCTGGGTTAGGTGAAAAATGGTAGAGGAATCATCGCGAGATATTTGAACGATCTTTCTTTGGAGACTAATTTCAGGCGAATCTGTTGAATAGAACTCGAGATACAGCTTCCCAAAGTTGGGTCATTTAACACGTGAACCCTATGGGCTAGTAGGAAAGTCACGCCCAAGAGCGCAAGAGTGCTGCCAACTGACTTCGGAGAGGGCCGTATGGACATGTAACTCGAGCCAGATAAGACACTTGTGTTGGACACGGTCCAACCGATCGAGCTGTGTTGTTGCTGCACCTCCCCATATCACACATCCGTACTCGAGTATGGAGCGTACGTTACCGAAATATGCTGCCAATATTGGCTCCCGTTTCAAGGCGCCGCGAGCACAACCAGTCTGAAGGGATCTCATCATCACGCCCAGCACTGGCGGATCCAGCCGTCGGTTTTTTTTTTGGGGGGGGGGGCAACTTTTTGTGGCAAAAAGGAACCCCTATTTTTTTTTCCGCGGATTTGGGCCGGTTACCTTATTTTGGTATTCGAGCATAAGAAATTCACTTTTCAAATTCACAACAAAACAAAATTGGGGTTGAAAAAAAATGGAAATCCGAGAGCCATTTTGAAGAAAATGCCTTTCCCTTCTTTTCGCGTGTTTTATTTGCAATTTGCTTGAAAACTCTGATTTCTACGATTTGCCAAACATTTATCGTTTTTCCACCAAAAATGGCATGACATGACGTCATTAAAACGTCATTATCTCCCAAAATACTACATCAATTTCATTTAGAGTCAGTGGGAAGACTTAGACTTGATGAAGGATAAGGTACTGAAAGTTTCACGTTGAGATATCTATCATAGTTTTCAGGTTATTGAGAAAATCAGGGAGGGGAAGATTCTGCCCTCCCCCTCCCCCCCCCCGCGGGTTCGGACAAAAAATCACATAGAGGTCAAAGGTCAAGGTCACGAGGACGAATACGATATTTTAAGCTTCGGTACCAGCTTGTGTACCCTCTAGTTTTTAGTTTACCGTCCGATTTGCTTGCAATGGGCAAAAAAGGACTCGTCGGCATCCCAGCTTGCGTCAGGAAAAACAAAAAATCACCTAGAGGTCCAAGGTCAAGGTCATGGGGACGAATACGAGATTTTAAGCTTCGGTACCAGCTTGTGTACCATCTAGTTTTTTTCGTTTACCGTCCGATTTGCTCGCAATGGAAAAAAAGGGACTGGCCGGCACCCCACCTTTCGTCAGGAATAACAAAAAATTACCTAGAGGTCAAAGGTCAAGGTCACGGGGACGAATACGAGATTTTAAGCTTCGGTACCAGCATGTGTACCCTCTAGTTTTTTTAGTTTACCGTCCGATTTGCTTGCAATTGGCAAAAAGGGACTCGACGGCACCCCAGCTTGCGTCAGGTAAAACAAAACATCACCTAGAGGTCAAAGGTAAAAGTCACGGGGACGAATACGAGATTCTAAGCTTCGGTACCAGCATGGTGTACTCTCTAGTTTTTTAGTTTACAATCCGATTTGCTCGCAATGGGCAAAAAGGAACTCACCGGCACGTTAGCTTGCGTCAGGAAAAACAAAAAGTCATCCAGAGGTCAAAGGTCAAGGTCACGGGGACGAATACGAGATTCTAAGCTTCGGTACCAGCATGGTGTACCCTCTAGTTTTCTTCGTTTACCGTCCGATTTGCTCGCAATGGGCAAAAATGGACTCGCCGGCACCTTAGCTTGCGTCAGAAAAAAACAAAACATCACCTAGAGGTCCAAGGTCAAGGTCACGGGGACGAATACGAAATTTTAAGCTTCGGTACCAGCTTGTGTACCCTCTAGTTTTTTCGTTTACCGTCCGATTTGTTGGCAATGGGAAAAAAGGGACTCGCCGGCACCCCACCTTGCGTCAAGAATAACACAAAATCACATAGAGGTCAAAGGTCAAGGTCACGGGGACGAATACGATATTTTAAGCTTCGGTACCAGCTTGTGTACCCTCTAGTTTTTAGTTTACCGTCCGATTTGCTTGCAATGGGCAAAAAGAGACTCGTCGGCATCCCAGCTTGCGTCAGGAAAAACAAAAAATCACCTAGAGGTCCAAGGTCAAGGTCACGGGGACGAATACGAGATTTTAAGCTTCGGTACCAGCTTGTGTACCCTCTATTTTGTTTTGTTTACCGTCCGATTTGCTTGCAATGGGCAAAAAGGGACTCGACGGCACCCCAGCTTGCGTCAGGTAAAACAAATCATCACCTAGAGGTCAAAGGTAAAGGTCACGGGGACGAATACGAGATTCTAAGCTTCGGTACCAGCATGGTGTACCCTCTAGTTTCTTAGTTTACAATCCGATTTGCTCGCAATGGGCAAAAAGGAACTCGCCGGCACGTTAGTTTGCGTCAGGAAAAAAACAAAAAGTCATCCAGAGGTCAAAGGTCAAGGTCACGGGGACGAATACGAGATTATAAGCTTCGGTACCAGCATGGTGTACCCTCTAGTTTTTTCGTTTACCGTCCGATTTGCTCGCAATGGGCAAAAAGGGACTCGCTGACACGTTAGCTTGCGTCAGGAAAAACAAAACATCACCTAGAGGTCAAAGGTCAAGGCAACAGGGACGAATACGAGATTTTAAGCTGCGGTACCAGCTTGTGTACCCTCTAGTTTTTTCGTTTACCGTCTCATTTGCTCGCAATGGGCGAAAAGGGACTCGCAGGCACCCCAGCTTGCGTCAGGAGAAACAAAAAATCACCTAGAGGTTAAAGGTCAAGGTCACGGGGACGAATACGAGATTTTAGGCTTCGGTGCCAGCTTGTGTACCCTTTAGTTTTTTCGTTTACCGTCCGATTTGCTCGCAATGGGCAAAAAGGGACTCGCCGGCACGTTAGCTTGCGTCAGGAAAAACAAAAAGTCATCCAGAGGACAAAGGTCAAGGTCATGGGGACGAATACGAGATTTTAAGCTTCGGTACCAGCAGTGGCGTAGCCAAGGGGGGGGGGGGCAAAGGGGCCATGCCCCCCCCCCCCCCCCCCCCCCCCCCGGAGGCCAGGCGGGCCCCTCTGGCGACCGAGCGAGGGCCCCCTGGGGCCGAAGGCCCCAGTGTTTTGGATGGTGTCAGGTGCCCGCAAAACGCCTTATGTCGCATAAAGAACGTCCACGAACAAATCTAACACGAATAAATAACAGCATTTAAGAGCTGGTATTTATTTCGAGGGCCCTCAGGCCTTCCCAGGGCCTCCAATTCCTTTCGAGGGCCCCTCAGACATTTCGAGGGCCCCCTCAAGCATTTCGAGGGCCCCTCAGGCCAGGCACGTAGCCAGGATTTCGTCCATGGGGTGTGGGGGGGGGGGCGCCTCGAAAGGGCCCCTTCCCGAGCGTTACCCCCCCCCCCCCCCCAAAAAAAAAAGGATATGAAAAACTCTACGGATTTCGGCCACTTTATTTTGTGAGGTTCAACTTTCCAGGGGCCCTCTGGTCTGTCCAGGGGCCCTCCAGCCTGCTCAGGGGCCCTTCCGAGCAGGCCAGGGACTGCACTGGCTGCTTTTTCACCCTGCCGACATGCTCAGGGGCCTCTCCGACCTGCCCAGGGGTCCTTCTGTGCTGGCCAGAGGCCCATTCGACGTAATCAGGGGCCATCTGACCTGCTCAGGGACCCTTTCGGTCTGGTCAGGGGCCCCTTTGACATGCACAGGGGCCCTTTGAACTTCCCAAGGGCCCTCTGGTCTGCCCATGAGCCCTTCAGCCTTCTAAGGGGCCCTTCCAACCTGGCAAGAGACTGCGCTTTCTGTTTTGTCGCCTTGTCAACATGCTCAGAGGGCCCTTCGACCTGCCCTGGGGCCCCTCCGTGCTGACTAGGAGCCCATTCGGCATGTTCAGGGGCCCTTTTGGTCTGGTCAGGGGCCCCTCTGACATGCACAGGGGCTCTTTTAACTTCCCAGAGGCCCTCTGGTGCTGGTCTGCAAGGGGCCCTCCAGCCTGTTCAGGGGGTCCTTAAGACCTGGCAAGGGACTGCACTGGCTGCTTTGTCGCCCTGCCGACATGCTCAGGGGCCTTTCCGACCTTCCCAGGGGTCCCTCTGTGCTGGCTCGGTGCTCATTCGACGTGTTCAGGGGCCCTTTGACCCGCTCAGGGGCCCTTTCGGCTTGTCCAGGGGCCCTTCTGACATGTACAGGGCTCTGCTGAACGTCCAAGGGCCCTCTGGTCTTTCAGAAAGGACCCTGGTGCCCCTAAAGAACCTCTGAAATGCTCTAAACTCTTTAAAGACCACGCTTCGCGTAGTCCATGAGCGTGGTCTCGTCGGCCCTTTTCGGTGCGCTGCGCGCCCGAAAAGGGCCCGCCGGGCCTCCAGGGCGGGGGGGGGGGGCGGGTAGCCTCCCCCCGCCCCCCCCCCCCCCCCCCCTTGGCTACGTGTCTGCCTCAGGCCTACCGAGTTAATGTTATCGACTTTTAAGCGTTGGTTACAAAATGATCTGTCCGACCTCCTATTTCCCTAAATATGGCAGCATTTGGTAGCATAGCCAACGAGCTATAATAACAGCGCAAGCCCTCATGTGGATGCGCGTGAAGTTATTGTGACGTTAGGACAACATGTATTGGGGTCTGGACGTTTGGAAGAAGACGTTTGGGATGGGTGGTGGTGGTGGTGGGGGGGGGGGGGGGGGCACGGAAGTTTTTTTAGGGGGAATCCCAAAGTCTCACATTTCTGAAAACTCATCAGATTTTGCTTGCTTATGCATTGATAGCTGATTTAAAACAAACTTTCCTTAGATAAAGTTGCTTAGATTTTCTTATCAGGAAATGTGTACATTTTGTGCTGATTTCAGGCGGTTTGATGGGTTTGATGGGATATCAATTTTTACCCCCAAACTCGAACCCTAGATCCGCCAGTGTGTGGGCCCCCAATTGGCTACGATGGCCCCTCTGATCCCGTTTGCCCCCCCCCCCCTGGCCGAAATCCTTGCTACGCCCCTGGGTACCAGCATGGTGTACCCTCTAGTTTTTTCCGTTTACCGTCCGATTTGCTCGCAATGGGCAAAAAGCGACTCGCCGGCACGTTAGCTTGCGTCAGAAAAAAAAAACGAAAAGTTATCCAGAGGTCAAGGGTCAAGGTCACGGGGACGAATACGAGATTTTAAGCTTCGGTACCAGCATGGTGTACCCTCTATTTTTTCGTTTACCGTCCCATTTACTCGCAATGGGCAAAAAGCGACTCGCCGGCACCCCACCTTGCGTCAGGAAAAACAAAAAATCGCCTAGAGGTCCAAGATCAAGGTCACGGGGACGAATACGAGATTTTAAGCTTCGGTACCAGCTTGTGTACCTTCTAGTTTTTTCGTTTACCGTCCGATTTGCTCGCAATGAGAAAAAAGGACTCGCCGGCACCCCACCTTGCGTCACGAATAATAATAAATCACCTAGAAGTCAAAAGTTAAGATCACGGGGACGAATACGAGATTTTAAGCTTCGGTACCAGCTTGTGTACCCTCTAGTTTTTTTTGTTTACAGTCCGATCTGCTCGCAATGGAAAAAAGAGACTCGCTGGCACCCTAGCTTGCGTCAGGAAAACAAAAAATCACATAGAGGTCAAAGGTCAAGGTCACAGGGACGAATACGAGATTTTAAGCTTCGGTACCAGATTGTGTACCCTCTAGTTTTTTCGTTTACCGTCCGATTTGCTTGCAATGGGCAAAAACGGACTCGTTGGAACCCCAGCTTGCGTCAGGTAAAACAAAACATCACCTAGAGGTCAAAGGTAAAGGTCACGGAGACGAATACGAGATTCTAAGCTTCGGTACCAGCATGGTGTACCCTCTAGTTTTTTAGTTTACAATCCGATTTGCTCGCAATGGGCAAAAAGGAACTCGCCGGCACGTTAGCTTGCGTCAGGAAAAACAAAAAGTCATACAGAGGTCAAAGGTCAAGGTCACGGGGACGAATACGAGATTTTAAGCTTCGGTACCAGCTTGTGTACACTCTAGTTTTTTTTCTTTTACCGTCCGATTTGCTCGCAATGGGCAAAAAGGGACTCGCCGGCACGTTAGCTTGCGTCAGGAAAAACAAAACATCACCTAGAGGTCAAAGGTCAAGGTCACGGGGACGAATACGAGATGTTAAGTTTCGGTACCGAAGCTTAAAATCTCGAGAGAAAAAAAAACTAGAGGGTACACAAGCTGGTACCGAAGCTTAAAATCTCGTATTCGTCCCCGTGACCTTGACCTTTAGGTGATGTTTTGTTTTTCCTGACGCAAGCTGGGGTGCCGGCGAGTCTCTTTTTGCCTATTGCGAGCAAATCAGACGGTAAACGAAAAAAGTAGAGGGTACACAAGCTGGTACCGAAGCTTAGAATCTCGTATTCGTCCCCGTGACCTTGACCTTTGACATCTGGATGACTTTTTGTTTTTCCTGACGCAAGCTAACGTGCCGGCGAGTCCCTTTTTGCCCATTGCGAGCAAATCGGACGGTAAACGAAAAAACTAGAGGGTACACAATCTGGTACCGAAGCTTGAAATATCGTATTCGTCCCCGTGACCTTGACCTTTGACCTATAGGTGATTTTGTATTTTTCCTGACGTAAGGTGGGGTGCCGTCGAGTCCCTTTTTGCCCATTGCGAGCAAATCGGACGGTAAACGAAAAAAACTAGAGGGTACACCATGCTGGTACCGAAGCTTAAAATCTCGTATTCGTCCCCGTGACCTTGACCTTTGACCTCTGGATGACTTTTTGTTTTTCCTGACGCAAGCTAACGTGCCGGCGAGTCCCTTTTTGCCCATTGCGAGCAAATCGGACGGTAAACGTAAAAACTATCGGGTACACAAGCTGGTATCGAAGCTTAAAATCTCGTATTCGTCCCCGTGACCTGGACCTTTATCCTCTAGGTGATTTTTCTTCTTCTGACGCAAGCTGGGGTGCCGGCGAGTCGTTTGAGCCCCTTTGCGATTAAATCGGACGGTAAACGAAACAATTAGAAGGTACCCCGTGCGATGACATTTCAGTGACCTCTGGAGGTGAAACCATTTGTCCTAGGTCAAAACGGATTGCATATTCGTGCATAACTCGATGAGATCTACCCATATGCTAAGTTTGGGGAAAAGCGGAACTCCACGGTGAAAACGAATACGAATACGACGCTAACTTGACGGACATGGCTAAACTTACCTTCAGATGTATTCTATTTACCCAGGGGGTGTCATCCCTATCTCCGTAACGTGTCCACTTCTTCTTATGACGTCACCCCAGTAGTCAATTCTGGCGCATGTCGTCTGCAGTCGGTTAAAAATGTTTTTCGCAAATAACTTTTTGACAAATATCGATACAGCCATGATTTTGATGTCATCGTGTTCGCCTCGTCAGAACACGTCGATTCATACAAATTCCATGTGGTTTAGGTCAAATCAAAATTTCATCGAAGGGGCGGGGCTTAGAGCCTCAGCTGGTGACCGCCGAAGACCTTTGATGACCTCTAGTGACCTTAATATTGATCTGAGCCTAAAATGATCCAGAAGATTTCGATTTGCCTTGTTTTGAGCTTTTCAACGCTGTCTTTTCCTTTTTCGTAACATTTTTACTTTCCGAGTTAGATGATATTTATTTCTCCCGAAATAGCATTAACTGCAATGGCGGAGGAGGCCGATGGATCCACATGACGTCACGCTCTGACGTCATGATCATACAGAATTGCCGGATGACTCTACCTCCTATATATGGCCTTGTATTTACCGTGCTTCAGACAAGGCTTATATATGTCCTTGCCTTCGGATTGTGTCTTGCGCCACTAATGTTTCTTTTGCCTATGTCGATTGCTACCAAATTACTTCCATATTTTTTCACCAAAGAATTACTTTTATCACAAAGAGAAAAAATAAGGTATCGTTTAGTCATTAACGATCACTTTTTGAGTGAACCTTTTGGGGGGGCAAACAGGCCACTTTGGGCTTTGGGGGGGGGGGGCGGCCGCCCTAAATGCCCCCCCCCCCCCCCCTGGATCCGCCAGTGACGCCCAGTGCTCTGTTTGCCTTGGTAACCGTGAAGTTGATGTGGTCTCTAAATGTGAGCTTAGTGTCTAGCCATACTCCAAGGTCACGGATTGAAGATACGTGTTCCAAAGGTGTCTCATTGATTTTGTAAGTCACTGAAATGGGAGATCGTTTCAAAATCATAGTGAATGACTTACATTTTGTCGGATTGAGATTAAGTTTCCAGTCAGCAGACCACTGGCAAAGACTGTCCAGATCCCTTTGCAGCAAAAGTAAGTCGTTCGGGGTTGACATTTTGTGATACAATTTTACATCATCGGCAAATAGCAAACAATTGGTCGTAATTTTGTCAGGCAAGTCGTTAACGTACAAAGCGAAAAGTAATGGCGATAGAATGCTTCCTTCAGGTGTTCCAGAGACCACGTTTGTCCAGTCGGAGCACCTTCCATTTACAACGACTCGTTGTTTGCGGTTTTTTAGATAGGTCGAGCCATTTTAGCACGGTGCCCGATATGTGATATGAGTGGTGCAGCTTGTGAAGTAACAATGAATGGTTTACGCTTTGAAAGGCCGCTGAGTAATCCGTGTATATTACATCTGTTTGGCCGCTGTGTGATATGGACTCCCAAGCTGTTTTCAGAAGACTAGCTAAATTTGTTGCACATGAGCGGTGCGGCAGGAAGCCGTGTTGTGAATGTGTCAAGGCAGGTTTAACGTGATTTAGAAGATTGCTGTATACTACTCTTTCCAGGATTTTCCCTAGTAGTGGCAGGACTGCTCGATAGTTCGAAGGTGACTTTTTTGACCCTTTCTTAAAAATGGGCACTATGTTGGCTTCGGTCCATCTACTCGGGAAAATACCCTGCTGCACTGACAACTTGAAAAGGATTGACAAGGGGGTCACCAGCTAATCAGAGCACTCCTTGATTATCCCAAGGTACTTTAATAGAGGTAGGGGCGTAAGGTTTCAGTCACGTGACCTCCCAGCGCACGTGCAAACAATCGCCGGGATCCTCCAGTGCGGTTGGCTCCAAGGAATCTCAGTCAGCTGATACTCCCATTGCTTTAACATGGAGATTTTGCAATGCTTTTTAGGGAAAAAATATTTAGGTACTAAATCACTTCGCAGGTGGATTCATGACCCGGGTATGGATAGAAGATAGAACAAGGTATTTTTGTATCACCCGGCGGTAGCTTTTCCCGCCTTATATTCCTCACCAGACGGTCTCAATCACAGCCCACAAATCGCACGCGTTCGGATAGAGCGCTTATGGGTGGTATCCGTGGCGGTGGGTGGTATTTTCGGATGGGGGGGGGGGACAAACCCAGGGGCCCCTTCGATCAAAGCGGCCCCATCTCACGGTATCCCCCCCCTAAAAAATGGCGCGAAATGGTATCTCCTCGGATTTAAGCCACTATATTTTGCAGGGACCTAAATAGTCGCAAAAAACGTCGGACAGGCCCATGTTGAAGTCTCAGGCCTTCCGAGGGCCCCCTCAGGCCTACCGAGGGACCCTCATGCCTATCGAAGACCCCCTCAGGCCTACCGAGGGCCCCATCAGGCCATACCGAGGGTCCCATCAGGCCTACCGAGGGCCCCTCAGGCCTACCGAGGGCCCCATCAGGCCATACCGAGAGTCCCATCAGGCCTACCGAAGGCCCCTCATGCCTACCGAAGGCCCCTCCGGCCAGGGCCACCTCAGGCCGACTGGGGGCCTACTGTCGGCCTTAGAAGGCCCCTCAGACTGGCTGGGGTACCTCGGGGCCTTCGGTCAACTTCTTGAAGGGTCCCTGACAAATTTTTGTGTTGGAGGGGGGGGGTAAATCATGTTCCCCACCACTACTTCTTGAGTGAGGGGGAAGCTTATTAAAAAGAAATGCGTCAACCGAGCCGCCCAAGACCGCCTGAACTGTTGCCATCTGACGTCACGACCAATCGGAGAGCAGAATTTCAAATTACGTAAATATACTTAATTATTTAAAAAACTAATAATCCGGAGGAATTTATAGTGTCAATCGAAACAAATACGTTTTATTAATTTGCTTTTCATCAAACACATAATAGTAGTGACTTAGGTACCTTGCAACTAGTCCATTATTTGTTTGTCAGAAATGGCGGTAGCTAATGCGCCAGTTCACTAGACAATGCGCCAACTTACTAGACAAATCCGGGCCTCCAATCAGATTCCTCCATTTGGTCACATGTCCTCTTGCCACCCACCTGGATTATCCGTGCACTGATGTTATCGGGACCACACGCCTTATGGACTTTTAGGTCTTCCAGGGCTGATCTAATTGCGGCACTCGGGACGGTGAGTTGGTCAAGGATGGGGAGGTCGTAAGTGGGAGCATCGGGTACACTTTCAACATCGGGCCACGAAAACTTGACTGCAAATGCCCTATTCAACAAATTGGCACGCTCAATATCGCCACTAACTTCACGATCACCGTCTAAAAGAACAGAAAGCTATCGCTTTGAGCCCCTAACGCGCTTCAAAAATGACCAGAAGCGTTTTGGGTTGCTCTTGAAATCACCAATCATGCCTTTAATGTACTCGCAGTATTTAGCACATGGCAAAAACTTGAAACGCTTCCTTTTTTCCTCGAAGTCACTGACTGTGTCAGGAGTTCTGTTACGCTTCGTCCTATTGAACGCGGCTTCTTTCTGTTTCAGCGCTCGCCTTACACTAGCATCATACCACGGGGGGAATTGCCGCCGAAGCGTCACTGATGGGACATGATCACGAATGGCTGCTTCAAACATAGCATAGGACATGTCTAGTGCCTCCTCCACTGGGGTATTATCAATTATTTCCCATGGGACACGTTCGAGTTCCCCTTAACCCGTCAAAGTCTGCCCTCTTATAGTTCAGTGCAGTTGTACGCGCTACCAGCGGCGGTCCGGTGTTTGTTTGGACATGACACCGGGAAACGACCTCCTTGTGATCCGACGTAAATATACCGGTCCGCACTACAGTTTCAACACGCACACCCCTTGAGAACACAAGGTCTAAGAAATTCACACCCCTAGTGGGCTCACACACATGCTGTTTTAGACCTGATATATCGCATCCTTCCAGAAATTGTACAACACGCTGAGGCGCTCGATCGTATACGGGCACTGTTTCGGAAGCATTAATATGAAGTCGCCATTTGACATCCGGCACATTAAAATCCCCCACAACTATTAATGGCCGCCCGGGGTACCTCGTGACGAGTCTCTGGATCAGTTTGAGTTGCATGGTATTGTTCAGCACCGTGTTGTCACCCGGCGGACAGTACACAGTGACCAACATGGAGACCGGAACGGTCCGCAGCTCCAACACGAGCGCCTCCGTGTCAGCCCGCTCCAGATCCTTGCGTCGCTCTGGATGGAAGGCCGACCTGACGACGCACGCCACGCCGCCGGCATGAGTCGGTCGGTCACGTCGGTACCAGGTGTGACGGGGGAGTGTTGATTCCAGCTCTGTTGAGTTGACTGTGTCGTCCAGCCACGTTTCGATCCAGGCGACGATGTCGAACTTCTCCAGTTCAGGCGAGCAGGCGCGCATGACACCCAGTTTGTTTCGGATGCTGCGCACATTCTGGGATAAGATGAGCAGCCCGTCGCCATCTTGTCGCTGGCGCCTTCTGGGTCCGTCTTTCCCCACTGCTGTGTCGCCCGGCCCGGGGTTCAGCTCAACATCGCCGGAACGAACCAGGCGGGTGATGTTCCATGTCGACTCGCTGTTTGTGGAATGCGGAACACGGGATCGGAAAAATCTTGGGGCTCTGCCAGGTGCTCCAGTGTTGGTTCCCGCTACCGGCATCGATCTTGGTGGTATCACCTCTCCTCTGTCGGACGCATGACTTGCCAGCAGACCGAGCAGGAGGAGGGCAAAACACGAGGCCCTCGCCCAGGCGGAGAATCGAACCCGGCTCGCCCGCGTGCTACGCACCCTCGCAGTGTTCCAGCCCACACAGGTGGCACGACTGGGCCGGCCCTGTGGTGCCGAGTCGTTCGTATTTGATGGAGGCGGCGAGCCTGACCCGTCCGCCATGACGGTCGGCAGCGGGCACACCCTGCATGCAACCCGACGGCTAAACTGTCCGTCGAGAGGCCACAGTACATCTACCACAGGTTACCAACACCTGAAGCAATCAGCAGACGTTTATAATGTTACTGTATCACTTGTCAGCCCATACAGCTTTAGGTACCTCAGTTTTCACCTGAAAATGTCTGAGCTCCCAACCACTGCCTGCCAGCTAGCCCCCTGGCGGCGGAATGGGATAAGATGAGCAGCCCGTCGCCATCTTGTCGCTGGCGCCTTCTGGGTCCGTCTTTCCCCACTGCTGTGTCGCCCGACCCGGGGTTCAGTTCAACATCGCCGGAACGAACCAGGCGGGTGATGTTCCATGTCGACTCGCTGTGTGTGACCTAGGAAATGTATCCATTCAAAAGCTTCGGACTAGATTTATCAAATTAAATATGCAAGCCATTTCGTTCAAGTTCTGCCAAAATGCGTTCAAAGTTTACAAACCGAGGTAGTTTTCAGATAACTACTTCATCCATTACTCCAAGTACATGAGCTACTTCATCCGCATCCGTTTCGGCCAGCCGTCCACACACGACTACCCCGCACAACGAGCCAGCGGCAGTCACCGGTTCCGGGACGATCCGTCCTCCTGTACAGTTACTGGCACCCCCGGTCGGCCAGCACGCAGACCTGTGAGATGTGCTGAGCTTATGAAGAAGACGGAAGAAAAAAATACACCAGTGACTTTGTATCGCGCCACCAACCTCCTAAATATCTATCAAACCCCTGACCCTGACCCCATGACCACCGAGCCAGTGTCTCCCGAAAGCAAAAAGCCAGTCCAGTGGCAGCCGGAAGGCGCATATAAGTTCTGATATTCACGGCATATGAAAAATAATTAGAATTGCAGTCTATTGTGATCATGGATCGACGCAAAATTTGCCTACAATAGTGCGACCCTACCACATGCATCCCCACTAAAATGCCACATTTCGCGGTTTTTACTGCAAAGTGCGCGGAGTTATTAAGAGGAATAGTTCACCTTTAACATGGAGTTTTGGACTGAGATAGCAGATTTGTAGAGCAGATCTAAAACTGGGTTGTGGTGAAAGAATTACCTGCCTACGTTAAGTAATTTCGACACAGGACTATAGTGGGCCAGGTTTCATATCCGCTGTTCAGGGCCACGATCAGGACATTCGCTCGCCGCTCGCCGCCGGAGGCAGGTACACTCTCTGGCACGTAGTCTCTGGTCACGACGCCTCGTTAATATCCGCTCAGCCGCCCGGACGGCGCGGCGGCCCCTTGTCAGAGACTGTACTTGGCGTCAGGCGGGGCAGAGCCGTAACGCCAGCTGCTATCGTACGATTTCTCGTGAAATAGAAAGAGAAACTTACTTCTTTCTCCACATATATCTATCAGTTGTCCAAACCAAAGTCATATTCATAGTTTTGAGCTCAAGATGGTTGAACTTCAAGACAACTTTCAAGGTGACCTTTTCCCTTTAAAGGAAATATTCCACCTTCAACATTCGTTTTAAACTGAGATAGCAGTTGTGTAGCCCGTATTGAGAAACCCCTATCTGCAAGTTTTCTTGGCTGAAAAGACTTTCCAGCCGAACATATTTGATTTTTTGGCGAAGGAATGCGGTGCTGGCGAAAGAATGTTGTACTGGTTCTAGCCCGGGCAGAGGCTATACCATCAGCCAATCAGCTTGCAGCTGGTGCTAGCAAGCGAACGCCGCCCGCCGGTTGGCACATCTCCAATGCGAGTCTATCCTTACGCGACTACTTTCGAATCTGATTGGCTGAACCATTTTTTACATTCGCGTGACGTCAGGACTCTGACTCAGAGAGTATGCATATAGTTTTGATAAACAATACAAATTTACGACCTTATGTCCTGAATCGGCGCGATATAAGGCCATTTTTGACAGTATAAACAGAAATTGTATTAAAAAATATAATACAATCGTGTTTGGTAAAAAAAATAAAGGTGAACTATTTCCTTTAAAGGAAATAGTTCACCTTCAACATGGGTTTTGAACTGAAATAGCAGTTTTGTAGCCCGTGTTGAGAAATCCCTATCTGCAACTTTTCTTGGCTGAAAAGACTCCAGCCGAAGATATTTGACTTTTTGGCGAAGGAATGCGGCGCATATATGATATACCGTACCGTCTGAAAGTGCCAGCACTGCATGGAGCATGCGCAGACCAATAACGCACAAAATACAATTAATAATTTACGACCTTCTGTCCTGAATTGGCGCGATGTAGGACCATTTTTGAAGAAAGAAAAAACTGTATTACAAAATATAATAAAATCGTATTCTGATAAATTTTCCGAAGGTGAACTATTTCCTTTAAAGGAAATAGTTCACCTTCGGAAAATTTATCAGAACACGATTTTATTATATTTTTGAATACAGTTTTTTTTCTTCTTCAAAAATGGTCCTACATCGCGCCAATTCAGGACAGAAGGTCGTAAATCATTAATTTTATGGTGTGCGTTATTGGTCTGCGCATGCTCCATGGCAGTGCTGGCACTTTCAAGACGGTACGGTATATCATATATGCGCCGAATTCCTTCGCCAAGAAGTCAAATATCTTCGGCTGGAGAGTCTTTTCAGTCAAGAAAACTTGCAGATAGGGGTTTCCCAGCATGGGCTACAAAACAGCCATCTCAGTTTAAAACTAATGTTGAAGGTGAACTATTTCCTTTAAGCAATCGGATGACATCCGAACGGACAGACGGACAGGTGGTTGCCATTTCTTATTAGTATGAAATTGCTTTCTATGGAACACGAATCACTAGAATATGTATCCCAAACAGCGATGAGCGAATCGCCTGGCAGGTCCTATCGAATATAGTCGTTTGAACCATGAAGATTTCCAAAGAAGTTTTTGTGTTTCATCTATCACCTGTTATAATTGTTAACAAACGAAATATCATGACCCTTCTCTCGAAAATATGAAAAATCCAATGTTATCAAGACGTTATGATAATGTCGTAATATTTTAGCCACAGTTTTTTTTTATCAAACAGTAAAACAGTAAAAACAGTTAAATTATCACAAGTATGTTCATCGCACAAGCGCTAAGCTCTATACGTATCACCTGTTATAGTTTTGTTTAAAGCTGATATAACTTAAAAATGCGTTCCTAAGTAAAAATTATAAAGTAAAAACTGATTTTCCTTTACATTGTCGCGAACCGTACTGATGGTTAATTCGGCACTTCGTCCCCCCCCCCGCCCCCCCGCCCCCCCCCCCCCCCCCCCCCCCCCCTTGATAAAAATCCTGGCTACGTGCCTTCTGTAGGTATACAACACTATGCTTTAGCTTATCATGAAAAGAATCATTAAAACAAAACAAATCAACAAACAATGAAAAAGCTGACAATGAAATTGGAAATTCACTTGGTCACGCAACGGCGACCTATTTAGTGTCGGTCATTTACTTCAGGGGACCAATCGGAGACGTTAACAAAAGAAAGAAAAGCGCCAGATATGTCGCGCTTCCAAATAGTGAAGGGAAAAACACCGATCATGAACTCCGAAAGAAGTATATGTATTTGTTTGTTAAATTTTCCAGATTTTTTTTTTTAATATAAAAAGTTGTGATTTCATTTTTAAATTGAGACTCGATCAATTTGATACCATACACGATGCATAAGATAATGCAGAAAAGTAGATCAAAAGGTGAATATTTCCCTAACCGTCCAGCTGATTGGAATTTTCGCGTGACGTCACAGGTTGTCACCCCGTGTGTATTCCAGGGCCGTACAAGAGAGGTAGAATCATCCGTGGATTTGGGAGCCCCAATCTCACAACAATAGCGTGACGTCACTGGACCTCTGGTCCCACTCTGCTATCGCCGCACGCGGCTCGGTACGGTGCGAATATTTCGAACGGGATAGTTGCGTCTAAGGTGCGATTCTATTTAAGATTGCGTTTACCACGGATAATTACCCCTCCCATAATTCATGCTGAAGATGGAGACGGCCATACGCTGCCCTGGTCTGGCTGAAGGGCGAGACGGCATATGCTGCACCGGTCCGGCTGAGGGAGGGGGGGGGGGGGGGGGGGGCATACGCTTCCCCGGCCCGGCTGAGGGGCAGGGGTGTGGTTTCCTATCTCTTTGTGGGTGCTCTGGCACCCATACAGCTGAAATGGGCACCCACAATAGTCTTTCGGCACCTACAATCATATGTTCGGAAATGCATAACTGTAAACAAAAAATGCTTGAAGGGAATGTTTCACCTTTCTGAAGGTCGTCAAATATAGCTGGTTGTAGTCGAAAATATGAAGTAAGTGATTTTTTTTTTAAAACTCCCAAAATCCGCTGAAACTGGCGACGAAAAAATAAGTACCTACTGCCTGCGAAAAAATAACTTCTTGCGAAAGAAGTATTGTTTTTTGCCTCGTTCGTGTTTCCTCTATTTTGTAGCATTTTGGTAGCAGTAGGGATAGGGAAAGTGGCACGTCTCAGTGGCGGATCCAGGGGGGCCGTAGGGGCTGAAGCCCCCTGCCTTAGAAAACGGCGCCATTTTTGTATAGGATTTGCCGGCGCCGAAGGCGCCGTAGCGTTTTCGGGATGCCGCCAGGGCGCCCTTGCGTCTACCAACAGCATCGTAGCACTCTTGGAAGGCACCCTGGCACCCTCAGAAGACATCTTGCCGCCCTCACAACGCATTATGCCGCCCTCGGAAGGTACATCGCCGCCCTCGGAAGGCATTATGCCGCCCTCGGAAGGCACCATGCCGCCCCCGTCACCGAGGAAATATGCCGCCCTCAGGCCTGAAGCCCCCTGCCTTAGAAAATCCTGGATCCGCCCCTGGCACGTCTGACGCTATTTTGGAGTGATTCACAACCAACGTAAGTTATAATTTTTCCACGCAGCGTCACAGCCCTTGGTCTCCGGCTGCCTTATCGGTGGCAGAGGAGCACGTGAGTGAATTTCCTTGTATCACTGGTGGATCCAGGGGGCGGGGCGGCAGGGGCAAAAGCCCCCCATTGCAAGCTCGACAGGGGCGGCAATATAAATTAGTCCCTCCCCCCAAACAAAAAACGCTGAAACTGGCGATGAAAAATGGGTGCTGCCTGCGAGAAGAAAAAACTTCTTGCGAAATAAATACATATGTTTTTGCCTCGTTCGTGTTTCCTCTATTTGGTAGCATTTTGGTAGCAGTAGGGATATAGAAAGTGGCGCGTCTGACCACTGGCGGATCCAGAGGGGGGCGGCAGGGACAAAAGCCCCCATCCCATTCCCACATTCGACAGGGGCGGCAATAGAAATTAGCCCCCTTCAAAATCCGCTGAAACTGGCGACGAAAAATGGGTACTGACAGCGTAAAATAACCTTTTGCGACAACAACAAAAAACTGTATTTTTTTCCTCGTTCGTGTTTCCTCTATTTTGAAGCATTTTGGTAGCAGGTGGGAAAGTGGCGCGTGCATATTCGGAAATGTTGAATACAAAATCCAGACCCATCATACTTAAGTAGCCATAAGTCAGCCAAAACTTAAGATATTGGTTTGAAATTCGGTGTGGGTATTGTCTATACTTCGTTCTCCATTATGTATTCCGGTGTTTAAGCATGTTTTGACATTTTGATTTGGTGAATTTTTTCTTTCCAATTTGTCTAGGAAAAGTCTCAAAATTGCATAGGCCTGCTCCCAGCCATTCTGGAGATATCTGAGAAGAAAACAAACATGAGGGGGAGGGGCGGAATCCGCCCCCCCTTGTTACAAATAGGGCTAAGGTTTGCATCGCGGTTGTAGGGGGGGGGGGGGGGAGCCCCCCACACTTTTTTTTTATGGAGGGGGGGGGGGGGCCCTGCTGGGCCCCCCTGGT